>VZTT01026405.1:6608-17250 GCA_013400855.1 Buphagus erythrorhynchus | reverse complement strand
AAAAATACAAGTCAGTTTTCTTGCATTTTGGGATACCTAAATTTTGGCCTCCAACTTTGCAGATAGTAAGGTAAAGATGCTGTATCAAGTCCAGGTGTAGTCTAGGGGAAATCAGCTGAGTTGCAGTACAAAAACAGAAGCTGGACTAGAGGTTTCTGTGTGAGAAAGGTTAAGCACAGTAGGGTTTTCGGCTTGCAGAAGAGATGGTCAAAGAGGAATTTGATAGAGCTCTACACATCCTCCAATAATGCAGAGGAAATAGGATGCAGTGAAAGAATTCGATGTTTTTAAATTAAGAAATTAAAAGGATAGTATTTTTCATACAATGAAACTGAAAGATGTGCTACTTCAGACTGTTGCAGTGCCCCAAATTATAGGTTGGTTCAGGAAAATGTAGACTTATTCATAGAAGACAAGTTGACTTAAGTGTACAAAGTTCAAAGATGCAGGTATGATCTCTGTCTCAGGACATCTCTAAACTAGACATTGCTAAAATCTTGGATGTTATAGTAAAGAAGTGTCACTATAAACTTACGTTAATCTTATATATTTTTGCAAATTTGTACTATTGGCTTGTGATTTATCATGGTTGATTATGGTCATAATGATATTTTTATTTTCTGAAAAAATATGAGAAGTGTGAATTTTTACAGATTGATTCAATGTAGCTGGAGTAATGCTCAGCTGTACTGTTTTATTTCCTGAATCATGAGCAGATTGCCAAGATTACCAACAAAATAAAACTAGTGAAAACTACTTTTTTTTTTTAAAGAAACAAGCAGAAATCCTCCCCCCAAAAAATACAGAAAGTAAGAAAGAATGAAAAAAAAAAAAAAAAGGAAAGAAAGAGAAAACATGAGTGAAATGCAACACCAGAAGCAGCAGCAAGTCCAGCATGTTGCCAGGGAAGCTTCATGATGTGAATAATAAATCCAGAATATAAGATGAGAGAGATACAGGGGAAGTGCTGTATTGAACAGTCTGACTGCTGATGCTCTAAAAAACATAAGTCTGCTCAGCAGTGGCTTTGCCAGTCTGTTGCCAAAATTTAGAATCAGGAGAACACATCCATTTTGCATAAGATGATGTGAGATTTTAACCCTTCTCTGCTTGTCCCTTAAACACTGATTTCTCTAAAGATTAAAAAAATCTTGCTTATGCTTTAGAGACATGGACCTGAAAGACAGTTGTGGTTTTATTTTTAACTGATGGCAGTTGGGAATTACCTCAAGGCATCTTTCTTAGTATTAGAGTTGTCTAATAGTTTAGATGTATGAACAAAGGTTACTTATGAACAAGTTATTGTGCATCAGCTACTGCAGTAATTGCTTCTATGCTTCCTTTTAGCCTGGAGCAGATGAAAAATAGTTCAACTTAGCTGAGATCCTGGTGAAATAAAGTTAAAATAGTTCTTAATCCAACACCAGAAGATAACATCGTGCAGGAAGCCTGTTCCATATTCCACCCATAACACCCACATACTCCACTCACAGCCTGGAGTTGGGCAGCAGGTCTCACAAGAACAGAGACACAGCTATTGAGAGCTCTACCATTCCCATCAATTTGATGGCCAAGGATTGGGATTCAGTTATCCTGATTATGGATCTACTCATACAATAAGGTCTTACTCATAAGATCTATAGGACCAGGGTTCTAAGATAAGGAGGGAGGGCATTCTGGAAAAGAGGTCTATCTCTGCAATTAGCTTCTATCAGAAATACTTTAGAGTATATTTGGGAGTAGAATAGGGATTGTAATTGTGCCTTTGTAGGCTGATCTGAAGTAACAATCTTCTGTTAAATTGTCTAACCAAAAGCAGCCCCTTTGCCTTTCAGCTGCAAGGTACTGGGGTACTGCAGAGCAGGATGATACATTTTTTTTTCCTCTGTCTTTTTAGCTATTAATGACCTAATACAAACTATAAAAAGTGCATTCAGATATCAGGGTGATAAGTGCCTTAAAAGCTCCTGTAATGATAAATAATTCAGACCACGTTCTTCACGAAGCCCTTAAAGTATATTAACCAGAAGCTTACATAAGCACTGAAACCTACTTAACACATACATATGAATATGCAAAAAGTAATGAGTAAATGAAGAAACACACCTGCAAGAATAGAAAAAAAATTTAACTTCAACATTCTCCTTGTCCCATCATTTGTTCACCACCCTCTACTCTCCTTACTCCAACTAAAGCAAGTCAAATCAAAGCTCCAATTCAGTTTATCAAACAAGTGTTCATATATGGTAATGATATGTACATATATGTATAATAGCAGTGTTTGGTGGGATACGCTGCTCATCACTGAGGATATTCTGTTTAGCAGATTTTTAGACAAATTGGACATTTTAAAGTGTCAGGAACATGTATATTGGAACAAAGTTCCAAAAAAGCTTATATCAAAAACAAACAACAGAAAAAACCAAAACTAACAAAAACCACAAACCAAAACCCAAATCCCAACCAATCTAATGAAACAGAAAAAACCCCATCCAAAAAAAAAACCCAAAACCAACCCCAAATCTATTGGGTTCTTTGGATGTAATGTTCATCTGAGGAAACCAGAGCTCTTGGGCAGTGAAAGGAATTGCCATTCCAAGGGGCTTTGTAATCTTCAGCCGGTTTAGGTGAGAGAAACATCCCTAATCGCTGCTCTAGTGAAGTTCTGTGCCTACCTACAAACTGTTTAAATCACAGAACTCTTTGATTAAAATTAGACTCCTGGCCATTAGGAATGGATTACTGACTATTACTTTGTGCTCATCTCTTTCTCTGTCCATTTAGACACATGAACATTTCTGTATGTCTCCACATGTATGGAAAAACTGCACTTCGCATACATAATTAAATATTCACTGAGCCTGAAAGTAACAACACTTAATTCCACAGACATAAATGTGAGTGATTTATGAGACTACAGAGGTCCAGGTCCTGAATCTAGTGATTTTCCTTCTACACTGTATTGGAAAAATAGAGTGTACATGGATGAGGGTTTTCCAAAGAACACAAAATATCCTTTGAGAATGCTTTTCCTTTCTGTGTGCCTCTATTCACTATCTACATACTGGCTCATTCCTACAAACTCTTTACATATATTATCTCTAAACAACCAACATGTTTTCCTGACTGCCAACTAGTAAAAGTTGCACATTTACAGCAGTTTGGAAGAATGTGCCCCAACAGCCTTAATACAGTTAATTCTGATTAAAAAGGTTTTACATGTTACACAGGAAGAAAGATATCCCTACGTGAATATACACACCTATTCCTTTTAGGGTTGCTGGAATTCTGCAGAGACTGAGAATTTTTTATTTTTGTGGAGGAGTCTGTGACACACCTTCAGCCTATGATGGACTGAACGTGAGACCATCTCCTGCCAGAGCCTGGTAAATAGCTGCAGACACCTTTTCAGCTATTGTCCTAGGGTGACTTTATGATGCTTCTATCTCCAGTCATCTGTTCTGTTTATGCTGGCTATTGAGCTCTGTACTTTTCAAATAGATCTGAGAGTGAAGGAGGGGAGAAGGAGAAGAAGTGGAATTTTTTTCCGTGCTGTATTCAAAACACAGAGATGAGAGTGCAGCAGTGCAGCTCTCTCCGGGCTGGCAGCAGTGCTCTCCGAGTTACTGGCTTTTGCNCATCCACAGAAGGACTCTCTGGATTTGCCATCTCTTCAAAACAGCAAGATGTTTTATTGTTTAATATTATTCATTTTTCATGCTTGTTAATACTTTGCTTGTTAAATAAACAGTTTTTTTTCCACTTTTCTCCAAGGAGATTTTTTCTCCTGAACCTATTGGAGGAGGGGCTGCTGAAATCTGCTTATCTAGAGGAGACCACTTCAGAGGTTTCCTCCCAAAATTTGCCCTTAAAACAGGACAACCTGTGCTGTGTCTTCACTGCAGATTACATGTAGGAATGAACAAGAACCACTCCAGGCATTCTTCCCCATCACCTTGCAGGTTTCTGGACATCCTGTGTTGCTTGAAAGATGGCTGATGTGATTCTTATGTGTTTTTTGGGTTATTTGTTTGATTTTTTTCTTTTTACATTGCCTGGAAATTTACTCTGTAGACAGCCCTCAAAGAGTTTGGCAGCTATTCAACACAAAGGCTGGGTTACAACCTCTGCCTCAGGAAGTCTTTAAACTGTGGTGTGGGATGGAAAGATGCAACAGAGGAATGTTTACCATAGGCATGCTCTTGAGGACTTGAGGAACACGTGATAGTCTCTGTGCTCTAAAGAGGTTTCAATTATACTTACATTCACTTGAAATCTCCATCACACCTAGAGCTCTGAAGCAGACAACTCCTTTAGACATGAAATAAATTGCAGAGTTACTTGCTGCATTGTCTGAATTTCCAGGAACTAACTGATAAAAATGGACAAAAAAGCCCCCATGTTGTAAACAGTTGCTGTGCTGACTGGCACTGTACATCTAGTTGAAATGCTCAGTCTGCAAAAGAAGTTGAGTAGTTCCTAGTTCTGCACATAGTTCTGACTCTCCTGGCAATTTATATGACTATCTTTTCCTCCATGTTAAGGATGTTTTTCTTTTATCATATTTTAAGCAGCCTATAAGAAGTAATAGAAGTCCAGAGAGTGACTTAAATATCTTGTATGCATGAGAAACTTTGAAATAATCCTAAGCATATATCTGCATCTCGACGTACCTGAATTCCAATGAACATTTGGTCTGAGCACACTAATATTGCCAGTTTCCCAGAACAGACATTTTGTTAACATATTACTAAAAGGATGCCAGTCAGCTAGAACAGATTTTTTGTGGAAATAAAAGTAGCAGAGAAAGGATGGATGCAGCGAGAAGGTGGAAGATGTGACATGCACTCAGGCCTGGCTCTATGGGACCCCAACTCTGGACTAAACCAAACATTCACTGGGCAGCAGACACTTCTCTTGTTCTTGTGCTGTGTCTAACACAGGGGATTATGGTTGGTGTCTGGGTTCTGACATGAAATGGTAATACACACATTTAAAAGGAAGAGTGGCAATAATAATAGAACCTGTTGTGACCCTTTGAGGCACTTTTTGTTAGACCCTAATTTTTCTGTCTTAATGCACATTGCTTTCAACACTGAAGTTTGAATAAGTTTGGACTATCTTCTTCACTCAGATTTTTTTTCCTTTTTCCTCTAGAAAACTACTCCTGCAGTCACTTTATTCCCTCCTTCCCCCTTCTCTCTTTTGTCGTTGGGGTTGGGTTTTTTAGTTTTGGGTGGGTATTATTTTATTTTTTGGGGGATAGTGAATGGATTGATTTAGTATTTTTATGTGCAGAGTTCACTGAGTTCCCAGGTCATTGCATAGGAATATTTCCTGCTCATGCAGTAGTCACTGTATGCACAGAGATATCATGGCTGTCTTCCTGGGGATTTATTTTCTCTAGGAATACTTATTAAATGTAAATCTACCTTTGCTTCACATATTTTTTGCAGCTTTCCCCAGCATGTATGATTTTATTTTTAATCAAGACTTTTAGTTTATTAAAAAATAATGATACAATGAGAGGCTGAGGGTTTGCTTCAGCATATGAACTTCCAAATCTAAGCAGTTTTGCTCTTCAAAGCATATGATTTGATAATTTCTTACAAGAATCTCTTAGGTTCATATTGTTTTCTTGCAGATCATCTCTTAATCTTTAAGTTTAAATACTTTTCTGGTGTATGTGTTTTGCACAAGGACTCCTTGTAGTTCTTTGAACCTAAGCTATAAAAGGATGTTCTTCATGTGTAGTTATGTGGACCAATAAGTGGAACATTTCACAAGATAATATTTATCTCTTGTATGAAATAAAAAATTGAATTTTCCCCCTTTTTTTTGTAATTTAATATTGTTTCAGCAATTTTGTTGCAGCCCAAGAAAGACCTGAATCTGTTGGAGAGAGTCCATAGGAGATCCACAAGAATGCTCTGAGCATTTTCTGAGCAAGCTTCAGTGGATGACTTCAGCAGGCTGTAATTTAATGAGTTAAATCCAGGTTTTACCTTTTTGTAAGATTCATCTTTCACAGCAATGTGGTCAGAGACACATTTGTTCCAAAAGCATCAGGGCAAAGATCTGACTCATACTGTTCATGCAGATGTATGACAGAGAAGAAACCAGCTCAGAGATCTGGGAGAAAATGCCAGATGCAGTGGGTTGTGACCATTTCACTTGCACTGCATGCACTGTAGGATCAGTCATGCCATTCACTTCCATTGGTTTCTCCCTGAAATTTTCTCAAGATTCATTATTTTCCTGGGAGAAAAACATATTTAATAATTATTCAGTTCTCATCCTAGAGTTTATTTCTAGCTTTTTATTAGGAAATTTATTAGTCCCCAGGATCACTGTCAAGCATTCTAGGCACATTTTTGCCTCAGCTGAAAAAAATCTTGTGAGGTCAATTCACTTAAGAGAATTAACATGACAATTTGAATCCTTCTTCAAGCCACAATCAAAACTAATATATGAATTTTTCTGTTCTTAAATGGGGATAAATAGAGCTTCCCTGCTGACATTCATTTGTGGAATATTTTGGGGCCAGTGTGTGAGAGTGGATTATGTAACAAGACTGGTTCTAGTAAAAAGTTGTAGAAACCATATTTCAGGCCATGTAAAGGGCTCCTGTAAGGTCTCATCAAGGTCATTCAAACCAACAAAGATAAGGACAGGTATCTGGAGATGAAGTGACCCTAGACAAATATGGCTATGGGTATTTCTTACTGCAGATGGTGCAGTCCTCCACCTATAAAATAGGAATAATAGACTCAAATAACAGACTCAAACCAAGATTAAAATAATATTGCCTGTGTTCAAAATATTTGGGTTTTACAGAAAACCATATGATAATATAAAACTGCTCTCAGGTCACATTTTGGGGGGAAGGGAATGTGTAGAAAACCAAACACATGCTAGGTAGCTGCTGTTAGTCATGAGATTCATCTAATTTAATTTAAATCTCCTAAAAGTTCTATGTCTAGGCTATTCATCCAAGGCAGGACTCAACTAACCAGCTGTTAACTCCTACACTCTGCTATAAAGGGATCATGGGCTGACTAGCTCAGCAATGAACACCTACACTGCAGACTTCCAAAGGTAGGCAAGGTAAATCTCAACGCTAGGCTTTTTATGCAGCTGGTGGAAATAGAGAAGGACATTTTCAGGCAGCTTTCTTGGTAACTTCTAACTTATTCCTGTACGAAGGAGAGCGACTCAGAGTCCCCAGGCAGGTGCAGAGGGGAGCCCCTTTATTGCAAAACTCAGACCTTTTTAAGCAGTTAGGCTGTTATCAGTTTACATAGTTCTAAAGCACAGCCAGACCAGGTCACCAAGCCCCGTACACCACGCTGTGGACATGGGGCAGGCACGCAGCGCGTCTCTCACATCTCTCACATCTCTCTTCCCCTGCTCCAGCTGAGTCACTCTCCCACAGTTCCCTTCTACTTAGCCTAAGTAGCAGGCCTGAGCCATGATTTTACATGGGTAACAAGGCCCTTATTTTATAAGGATTTACCTATATGCAACATGTTCCCACCACGTCAGTTTGAGAGGAGGTTTTCTGTCTTGAATGTGTTTTAATGGAACAACCAAAGGAACATCCCCAACACAGAGGTAATGTCAAAGGAAAATTTGAAAAAGTCACCTTTATAGACTCTGTGGAACTAAAGCTTTCTTGGGAATGAGCAAAGTCTCCTGACTGAAACCTTAAAAAAAGAGTTTATCACAGAATTCAGATTAGAAGGAACTTCAGGAGATCTCTAGTCTAAACTCCTGCTCCAAGGAAAGTCAGCCATAAGATCAGGCTGGTTTTCTCGGGGTTTTTTTCAATGGGATCTTGAGCCTGTCCAAAGACAGAGATTGCATAACCTTTTCTCTGGTTGGCTGTCCTCATTGTGGAAAAGTGTTTTCTTACATCTAATTTGGATTTCCCTTGTTTAAATTTGTACCTATTATCTATCATCTTCTTCCACCACTGTGAAAAAGTTATATATATATAAAACCTCCTCGTAGGTAATAGGAGGCAGCTGCCAACTGCTCACAAAGTCTTTCTTCTCCAAACTGACCAAGTCCCCTCACTTCAGTCTCTCCTTACAGGACAAGCACTTCTTCTCCTGAACATCTTGGTGGCTCCAGTGAACTTTCTTCAGTTTCTTGGTATCTGTCCTGTATTGGGGGCCCAAAGTTGGGTGCAGTAGCCTAGATACAATATAGTGATTGACAAGTAAGGGAAAAAAATCGCATCCCCAACCTCCTGGCTGTGCTGTGAATACAGTCCAGGGTCCTATCAGCCAAGGCACACTGCAGGCTCATACCCAGCTCATTCTCTGCCTGAGTACCCAGATTGTTTTCTGCAGAGCTGATCCCCAGCCCATCAGTCCCCAGCCTGTACCACTACAGGTGCCTTTATTTTTCCTTATTGAATTTCCTGTGTGGCCATTCCTCCAGGCTCTCTATGTCCCTCTGAATGGAAGTTCTCCCCTCATTCATTTAAACTGTTCCCACTAACCTCATGTAATTTAAAAACCTCATGACTGTTCTCCTCCTCACCTCCTCCAGGACACCGATAAAGCTTAGGGCAAATGTTCAGGATAATAAATTTCAGCCATGACTGTCAAAGTTCACAAAAATTGTAAGAGACTGAGAACTGGGTCTCAGCATCAAGCAAATCTAATTTTATAAGGTGTGTCCACACACGCCTATGTGCTTAATGCCTGGTTTTGCTTCATGTTTTCACTCAGGATTTTCATTTCAGGCATATGAAAGCATAGCATCTTTCAAAACAATAGAACTTCCCAAAGAAGAAATTGGATTTTTCAGTGGAAGNCTCCACTGCTCTCTGTGTGTTGGACATTTCTACCTGCAAAGTGCCACTGCTGCTTCAGGGATTTGTCAGCTAAACTGTGAACAAGCTTGACATCATTTATTTGGCAAGTTTTTGTATGCAATCACACTGCTGTGTAGTGGTACATCACTAACAAACCTTTTAAAGTTCCCCATGGGATCCCTCCAGGCATACACTATTGGNATAGTATAGGAAATACAAAGGGCACACAAATACATAGGGAAAAATGATGACTACCACACCTAATAGAAAATAAAATAATAATATTATATATAGAAGAAATTTTCTTCTTCTTATACAGGATTATTTTTCCTGTTGAGGAACTATGTTTGCGTTGGTCAACACTTTGGTGTTGTAATGACAAGTAATCTGTCACAGCCTTCCCCTTGCTGGCTTGGAGCCCTGGTGCATTAGGCAGTGCTCCACTGCTCTCTGTGTGTTGGACATTTCTACCTGCAAAGTGCCACTGCTGCTTCAGGGATTTGTCAGCTAAACTGTGAACAAGCTTGACATCATTTATTTGGCAAGTTTTTGTATGCAATCACACTGCTGTGTAGTGGTACATCACTAACAAACCTTTTAAAGTTCCCCATGGGATCCCTCCAGGCATACACTATTGGAAGGAAACATTGTGAATGGGTCAAAAAATGTCCCAGACTATGGATCTGTCCACTGAAGAGATGAAATTCCTCTCAGTGTTTGATAGTAACATGAACGAGTTACCAAGAAACCAAAGTTGGTGTACTAAATAGACATTGGAAAGATAAGAGATATAATGCATATACAGTCCTAGACAAAATCTTTTAAGATTTCTCCTTCTATTATTTTCTCCTAGTACTTAGGCTGTCACTACTAACTAAAGACTGGTTGCCATGACTCTTCTACATCCATCCTTCTCTCTCTCTAGTCAGAGAGGTAAGGCATCTGTGACCTAATTAACTTTCTCAGAGCAAAAGATTTGCACCACTAGCCTTGCTCTGAAATCAAGTCCTTGAGTATGTCCTGTCACTTTTGTAATATCACTCAGCAGAATGCTGGTTTACTGGGAATCAAATAATCTCCCTTCTTATTAAAATGAATGCTCTGAGAATTCATTTTAATCTCTCTCTCCCTCTGAACAAAACATCAGAGCAGAGCAGGTTATTTTATCATGCACAAGTTCCTTGTTTTGTAGGAGACCCTATGTCTGAATGACTGAAAACAAGATCAAGGCTGCCTTGGTGACACTTACCTTTTGTACTACCAGAGACTGACTGCACATCCAACAGGATTGATCAGAGGTTTTTTATGGCTGTTCTGCTGCAGAATTTACCCTCTGTCATGAAGACTCAAGGCTGAGAAGCTACATGAGCCATATCAGTGCTATGGCTCAGACCACTGAGAACTGAGGAGCCCTTCCTCCTGAAATGAGACCCTCTGCTGGAAAATGACAAAGCTCTGAGCATGGATTAGCACACAGCAGCTTTCCTTACTGCTTTGGTATGTCTTGGGCAGACAAGATGATCTGGGCCAGGCCAGGTGTTTTAGAGAAAACACCAGGTTGCATTTAACCATGCGAAGAGTCAAGATTGGAAACTTTATATTTTAGATTGACCCTTGGTACACCAGTAGCTATGGTTATTCACAGAAAAAATATTTCAATAATTGAAAAGTACTCGGATTTCTTGTCTTCTGTACTTTATTATTATGGAGCAGATCAAAGGAGAGAAAGTAGCAGAAAGGTAGGGCTTGCAAATACTTGGATATTATATCCTGCAATTTAGCTTAAATTGGCAATTTACCAATGTGAATGCCCCC
>VZTT01026402.1:2269-18557 GCA_013400855.1 Buphagus erythrorhynchus | reverse complement strand
AAAGAAATAAACAGCTTCTGAATCCCTGGATAAGTTCTAAGTCTGTTTTAGGAGGTTTTTTAAGTAATTTTGAAACTGGGAATTTAGTATTAAGCTGATGCAAGATCACATAGGCAAACTACTACATTGAGAATTCAAAGACATCATTGTTAAAAGGTTAATAAAGATTTTTCCCTTCCTTGTCTCTCACTAAAAGCAAAAAAGACATATTTGCATTTTTCTTCAGACTTCTAAGGTACGGATGTCATTTTTCATTCTGGTTTACTATCAGAGTAACCACAGTTGCTTTGCTACCAGTGTAATACAAACTTGTAGACGACTCTATTTTTTTAAATGAAAATATATCTGGTTTTATTAAAAATTGCTTTTTGGTTACTCTAGTTTACTAAAGCAGGACAAAGGATGATAACTGATACTTTCTGATACTTATCTGAACTGATAACTTTCTCCCTTGATTTTTTAAGCATCTTTAAGTCTGCTTCTGCACTCACCTGATAGCAGCCTTCCAGTATCTGAAGGGTGTCTACAGGGAAGCTGGAGAGGGACCTTTCATCAGAAACTCTTTGAAAAGAATCTTTATTAATCTGACCTCATATAGCTCACATGAAATATTTCTGTATGTATGTATTTAGAGNGGTAAGGGAATATTGTCTCAATATCTTTGATAAAACAAAAAGCTTTTCCAGTCACAAAGGAAATAATCTGCAACATTTAGCAAATGATTCTAGGATTTGGGCCCATGTAAAATATTAATACTAATGAGTGCTATGTATTAAAGCCTCCTCATTTCTATCTGCAAACAAGGAATTGAATGTTCAAATTTAATATCCTACCCATTTCACAACAATGATTTGTAACATAGAGCTGATAAAATTTAAGGCAATTCAGAAGACCAGACCCAGATGAGAACAAAACCAAATCATGGCACCTCAGTTCAAGAACAGAGATATGAACTATCTAATTACCAAGGATACTTAGCACCATTTGAAGTGCCCTGTATATTGCTGTCTCAAGGATATCTATACATATTCCTATTTACACGTCTAAAGAACTACTATATTTATTATTATTGACATTACCGAAGTATTACTTTTAAAATATTCTATGAAAATTGTTAAGAAAATATGAAAGGCCTATTTCTGATAATTACAATGTTGCTAAAAAGTCCCCAAACCCATCCAACTTCGTTGGTGTTTAATGCTTTAACTACAGAGTTTTCTTCATTGTTCAAGTTTCTATGGAAAAGAAAGAAGGAACCAAAGACTAATCTTTTTTTGAGAACATTCGTGTTTTCAGGCAGATGCAGAGAAGCTCTGAATTATTTTCTTCCCCCCTCAATCTAAAGAGAACATATTTCCATAAAATCCTCATTAATAGAGTAGAACATTTGCTATTAAACATTAGCTACAAACTTCCACATATGAAGATTTCACAGCCTGTTTGAATTGTGAAATTTACATTTTGCAATTCTAATTTGCTGACGGACTTTTAGTTTAAAATCTATTTTTTGAAATCTATCTATTACCTGACATACCTTTGTTTACATTGGCTGTCTAGGTAAAAATTAATATTTTTAAGCAGATTTTTTTTTGTAACACAAACATAGTGTTTGAATTTTTTTATTGGATTGAATGTTCTTCAATACAGATCACTTGCCATTAAAAAGCAAGGGAACAAATCCATCTTTCTCAAAATAGGCTTTAATAAATCTATTTCCATTTATCTTTTATATGTGAGAATATCCTTGCCTTATCTTTTATAGTGTTTATTTACCCCTTTTTCTTAACTCTGAGAGCAAAACCAGTCTTGTTGTGTTAAGCTTTATGACTTCTTTAAATTCATTTCAGTGATTTAGGTTCTCATGAGCCAGCAGTGATCAGCACAACAGTGTGATGTTTGCATTATGAATACTGTAGGTCAATGCTTGTTTAAAAAAAAGAGGGAGGGGGAAAAAAAGGAAAAAATTCCCATTGGAATGTTGAACAAATAACCATGATAATGTTACATTTTTACGACTTTTACAGGCTTTTCTTTATCAAAACAAAATCTAGGACCTAATTTGACCTGACAGTCCCTTTAGTGCATGGAAATTTCATGCAATTACCAATTTTGACATCATATTTAAAACTGTGGTGTCACTCTTTTGTGTGTCCTTCACCTTGGTGTTAACACTAAGCACTGCAAACAAAGCAGATCTTTTTCCAGTTCACATGAGGAGTGCAATGTTAATATACTTACAAGCAAATTTAGAATGGATGGAAACAAGAAAGGCCCTTATCGACTTTAAAAGTGTATGTATATATATATAACCAACTTTAGAAATGTATATATATATAAAATATATATATGTATTCTCTAAATGCCTATAGCTGGGTTCACTTTGGATGCAGTTCCTTATAGAAAAAGTGTTCTATTGACATGGCAGCTGTGGTTTAGGATAATATTTTGAAACTATTTTTAAAAACCCACCTCAAACAAAATACTTAGGAGTCTCTTTTAGAAAAGAATCCCAAGAAAAGACATCATTTAATCATGTTGTTAACTATTTTCCTGAAAAGAGGTGGACTGACATAGTGTGCTAAGGTGAGTTTTCTGTATATTATAACCCAGAGTGGTTTTTGTTGATGCATTGGTCATGAACAACTATTTTGTAATATTTTGTCTCCCTTCGGACCAGAAATTTGGCTTGACCTAGAATATCAATACTGGAGTGGATGAGCCAGAAAATTATGTAAGATAAGAGACAGGCAGACCTCTCCATGTCTAGAAATTCACATGAGTTTGTTCCAAGCTTAGTTTTTCTTATTGGAATGAGTAGATTTACAAAATATAAAGGAGGGCTTGACAAAGATTGAGTTAAACAGAAAGGTTCAGTTTTTTACTAGAGCACTTGCTAAATTTGCTGTTCTGATGATTCCTCTTAGTTTACCATCCTTCTTGGTGCTAAAATTATTAATTGGTAATACTTAGCTGTTACTATTCCTGACCCTTTTCAGAGAGCAGAATCCTGCCCTGCGTACAAAGACTTCTCTAAATGGCAAAATGGGAATGTTAAACACTTAAGAGCAGCAGTCAAAACCCAGCTTGCTGGATAGGAGGTCACCTAGGCCAGGAAGTGGGAGAGAAGGTCGTGACTGTCACATGGAAGGGACAGATAGAAATATGTCTGGAGCCCTGACAATTTAACAAACTCTATCTCACAAAACCCTTCTCGGACTATTGGGGCCTAGGTTTCTCCTGGTTGTCAAAGAATGCTGTCCACACTTATTTTACCTTGGGCAGACTGAAAGTATATTTACCTTTTCCCAGTACTGTACCACTTGGGTTAGATGCTATGCAGGGAGGGAATTTTTCTTTTCTTGTTTTGACACTTTCATTTTTTATAAGATCTCTGGATTCAGGTCTCTTCTCTCCTAAAATATTTCCCTATTGTTAGCCATAAATTACTATGAGAGTTGGTGCTTCCATCTGTTAAAGAATAAGTAAGGATTTCTTTGGACAAGGAAAGAAAGGATATCCATACTAGTGAGGAAGTCCTGCTAGAAACTCAAACCAGGTTTGGCCTTGAGGCATGGCACAACACAGTTTGTGTTTACACATCTCATTTCTTTACCTCAGGAGCCTAATGGTTGGATCCATACTGGCTAATACTTGTGTGCAGGGCTTTGGCACCATCAAAGAAAGCCCTAGAAAGCACCCAGATCAGAACCAGGTTTAGTCCTGAAGGGAAAGAGAAGACTAATTGGTAAAAAAACAAAAGGGGAAAAAAATCTTCTTTTGTGCCAGAGAAGCCAGACAATACTTGAACTATAAAACTCCAAATAGGATAAACATCAATTAAGTGGGTTTTAGGACCTAAACCCATTTAGGAATGCCTACAAGCATTTGTCTAAGTAAGAAGATAACTAGACAATATAATGCTGCAAGCTTAGAACATCAAAAACACTGGGAGGTAGGCAACATTTAAATAACACTTTAGAGCTTTCATGAATTTTGTCATGAGTTTTTTCCTAGTTTAATTATAATACATGTATTTAATATATCCCAGTTATAATGAGTACAATGATTCTACCCTGAAATTGCAGAAAGATTTTAACTATATTTCTGTAGTGAGAGTTCCTTTTACATTTAAAAAAGAAAAAAAAAGGTAACGTATTTAATGAAGCTCAAAACATCATATTCATTTCTGTTTCTGGCAGTCAGAGAAAGATCATGGGTTTAGAACTCTGAACAGTTTGTTCTAGATAATTTCCAATTTTATATATAGACCTTCAATAACCCAAGTTTGGACTCAGATGGGATGCAGTGTTTTCACATTCTTGAAAAGCTCTTGAAAAGTATGACAGGATTCAAATATCGATTAAATTTGGAGCATTTCTATTGGTTTCTGGAGAAGAGGACCATCATGCTGCTGAGCCAGATTGCTCTATGAAACACATCCTACTTATGTCTTTTATGGTTTTTTTTTTCCTTCAAGTGAAAGAAGGGGAAATAGTAACTGAGCTCTTGACTGTATTAAGAATTTACCAATACTGAGTTTTATGCTACTTTTTGAAGAATCATGTTGACCTAAGTGAAACAAGACCTTTTAATTTAAGCTAGTCACTGCGAGAGTGAATACATCAGTCTGGTCTTTAGCAATAAATCTAAACAAAACCCTACCACTTGTTCCAGACAAAGCTGTTGATATTTAATATTGAGCCATCAAAAAATATTAGGCATTCCTGAGTTCTTTGTAGGAAAAATTACTCATAATTATCTTGAAAAATTCCTATACCTGATGTGGGTTTAGATCCATCAAAAATGTTAAGATAAATAAGTAATTTTCACAGCTCTTAGCACCATAATTAAATATCCATGTTTGCATTTCGTTTCAGTAATGAAATTTCTCAGCAAAACCTTTCCTTCAGAACTTGTTTTGTGAAATTCTGTCATTTCTAAGGAGAACAAGACTTTAGATCACAAATCCCAGTTCTAATGGGATGCATTAATCTGCCTGGCATCTGGATGGGCAACATGGAAACAGGGACGGATGTGCCACAAAGGAAAATTTTCAAAGATATCCAGGAATGCAGCAATAGTGACAAAGCTCACTTAGAGTTGAACCTTTAATAGCAAAAGGCTGAATGAAAACCAAATATGGCACTGTTGCTAAATGGGGCAGGTGGCTCAGTGACAGCAGCCATGGATAAGGCTGAGATGGATCAATCAGCCTGATCCATCTTTGTCTCAGTCTTTACCAGGAGAATTTCCCAGGGTTTTCTTGTTACAGGAAGGCACAAGAGGTACAAGCAGTGAATGAGGACCAAGTCAGGGACTCTGGCAAGAGAACTCAATCTCTGTGGTCCTTGGGACCACATAGGCTGTCTGAGAGTGACAGCCAATGTCAGAGCAAAATCACTCTCTGTCATCTCTGAAATGTCATGGCAATAAGGGGAGGACCCCAAAGATTATAGGAAAGTAAATACTATGCATATTTTTAAAGCTAAGTGCAAAAGAGTTATCCAAGGACTACAAATTGCTGAGTCTCATTTTGGCCCCTAGGAAAACCAGCAAGTGTTCTTGAAAGCTGTGTGCATGTAAAGGACAAGACATAGCTTGTAAAATTAGCACAGGTCTACTGAAAAAACTCACTCCCAACAACCTGGCTGTCTTCTGTGAAGAGTAAGTAGATGAGGTAAGGGTTTTGATGTCCCTGGATTTTATCTGGGCTTTTAGCATTCCAGCTAAGATGCAATGTTCTGTACTGATGAATAACTAGGGAGTTAAAATCAGATATAATGCCTGGGCCTAGAGGGTAGTGGTTTAAAGGGTCATACTCTGTCTGCAGGCTGGTAACTAGTGCAGTATGGCAGGGGGTTGTCACAGGGCCTGTCCTGTTTAATGTTTTCCCTGGTGACCTGGTGGAGATGTTGAAGACCAGCCTCATTAAGTGTGCAGACAGCACCAAGCTGAGGGGACTGGCTGACCCTGAGCTAGGGTTTGGAGAGATGACACAGCCAAGCCCTTCAAAGGAGCACATGGTGAGGAAAGGAAGAGCAAAGATAAACTGAAACAAGACAAGCTCAGTCCTCATGGACACAGTGAAGCAGTGGACCAGACTGTCAAGAGAGCTAATGAAACCTCTGTCTTTAGAAGCTGTCAAGATCTGACTGGAGAAAATATGGTCTGATCTCATAGCTGGCTCTGCCTTTATTATTAGGTTGTACTAGAAGCCTCTAGAGATAATTTAAATTATTCTAAAATTCTACCAGTAAGGTAGCAACACAGAATCGTACACTGTTTTTTCACATATTTTATAAAGCAAAAAGAATGGTGGCATAAGTTTGTTTTAGTTATTTCTGCCAAAGAATTTTTGTGTGTGAGGGTCTTTAGTTCTTATTATCTTCATCTTTCCACAGTTTTACGCTCTGCTTTGTTTAGTTAGTGTAATTAATTCTAGTTACTGGCTTGGTTAATGAAAACCACCCTGCCAATAAGCAAGTTTAGAGGAAAAAAAGAAAAATGTTATTAATCAAAAAAAAGGTTTCTTCACGGATACTAGCAGGGCCAAACGCAATGCATGAGAGAGAATTGACCTACCAAGAAAGAGAAACAGTGATTTCAGGAACACAGCTGTTTTCTTTCCCAGTGATAAAATATACAAAGTAAGTACAGGCCCCAAATGTGTAAGGAGAGGAAAGATGTTTTAGTAGCTTGGCTTTATCCTCTATCAGCTGTCCTGAGTCAGGCTCCTTTGAAAGTGTTCATGGCCATAGTGGAAAAAAAATAATTCAGTGCAGAGGNTTTTTTTTTTTTTTTTTTTTTTGCACTGACATGAACTGATTGTTTCAGAGTTTCCAGTGAAAAGTAAGTATAGTCTCTTATTTATTGTTTCTCATAAAGAATAAAAATAACTCCACTTCTGGCCATTATCATTGCTGAAAAAAACCTCAAATATTTCAGGCCCAATCCTGTAGCTTTGAAGTCAGTGGGAACAGAATCACAGCCTTAAAGCATGTTTCAGTTAGATGTTGTCACATAGTTGCTCACATTTTTGTTATTTTCTATCAGTAAGATTAGCATTGCCTACTTTATGAAAAGAGATTTCTATAGCTTCTGGAGGTCCTTGGAAACTGGAAGAAGGGATTTCTATCCCTA
This sequence comes from Buphagus erythrorhynchus, assembly GCA_013400855.1. Classification (NCBI taxonomy): domain Eukaryota; kingdom Metazoa; phylum Chordata; class Aves; order Passeriformes; family Sturnidae; genus Buphagus; species Buphagus erythrorhynchus. Next base: position 11,417 of record VZTT01026402.1, on the reverse strand, counting down.
TAGCTCTCTGGAGATTGGCTCCTCTGAAATCTGTAGGAAAGTGTGACTTCTGGAGCTGGTAAAACAGGTTTGCCAGGAGCTTACTGCTGTAGGTACCAAGCCTGTGTCCGTACTATAAATAAAATACACTCCCAGCTGTGCTGGGGCACTGCAGCTAACCAGCATGGAAAAGCCTGCATCCACAGCAGGGAATCCTTGTGCCCTCAGACACTGAGCAGCCACATCCAAACTGCTCACAGCCACCTCTGGCCCCAACTCACTCCAGGGCTGGTTTGAACGGCAGCAGCACTCCTGGGTCAAAAGCAGCCAGGTGCCACCCAAACTTGTTTGCACGGCGACAAAATGGCAAGGCATGCTCCTTTCTACTGTTTAATTTATTAGTGTGCATAACTTCAGGGTGCAATTCATCTACCTTAATGTAGACATCTGAAAGTTCAACATTAAACCTCTGCTAGTTATCCTGACTTCCTGTTGTACTCTGTGGAAGCAAATCCAGGCCACAATTCATCTGACCTGTCTTGTGTACTCAGCTCAAATAAGATGGATTGCAATCTGGGAATGCCCATTTCTTTTTCTGACTGTAAAGTGAGTCTGAGGTCTTCAGGTCAGACTTAGACCTTTAACTATTAGGCACCTGAGATAAGGTGAGAGATACCAGCCTAATACATACTAATGAGTTCATCAGTATATCTTTCAGATTAAAATATACTTTCAAGGACCTTATAGGTTAAATTATAGATTTTTACTCAAGAAAAACTCATAGAGAAAATGCCCTGTCAGAAAACCTGAACTGTTCTCCACAGAATAGAGTGTGGAAGGGTGAAAAGTATAGGTTTTTTTCTGAATGTGTTGCCCAGAACAGTAATGTTCTCTCACACATCTCCCAGAATATGATGTAATTTGTCAGCAGCCATGCTATCTTCATTCTTGTTCTAAGCATGGAACAATACCCATTTCATTCATTTTCTTCTCAGGGACTGACTGTCTGAGAGGATCTACCTGAAGCAGTAGGATTTCATTTCTCATCTGTGTCTGGAGGTCTGGGGAGCTGCAGAAGAGAACGAGGTCAGGACTCTGCCCTCCAGCAGCATAACAGAGACAGTTTGCCTTAAGCCTCATTAATAACCCCTCTTCCACTCTGACCTTCAGTCATAATAAATACCTGGGAACCATAGCTTTTGATTACATTTGCAGTTGATGCCAAGTTATATCATTTCTATTACCGTTAATGTAAAGAAAATATTTGTGTCTGAAAATGTCACACTGCAGCCTATGCACATTTTTTTTTGCAACCCTTAGTCCTTGTTACCTTCATTAGATATTTTTCTAATGATAATTAACTAAGAAAACATGACCTAAGTAAAGTTATCAAAGAAGAGCAATTAAGGGAACATGTGCCATATTATTCCAATTAGGTAACTGCTCATGGTGGTTTCACTTGGTAACAGCACAAAACTACTGTTCAGCCCACTATTCCCACTGTTACATTGATAAATTATCCCAAAGCTGCCTTTCATTCGACAGGTCTGTTTTTGGACAAGGGCCAGAAAAAACAAAATCACAAGATTTATAAGTAGTGCAGTGGGAGGGTAAAGAGGATCTGAAGGGCATGAGCCCTGCTCTGTCTTCTCAGAACTACGGCTTAAGAAAAATGCTCCTGGTGGAGCACATTGTAAGGACTCCATTCAGTCCTCATCCAGACATCATTCAGGCAAGCTCTTACAGACATTTTTATGGATGCACCTGCAGAAATACACAACTGAGTGGCAAACTGTGATTAGTGCTTCATTTGTGGGAGGACAAGAAGGTGCCAGCCCTGGTGGTACAGGTGTTCCCTACAAGAGCTTTCTTATCTTTGAATGGGTTTGTGAAACTAGCAGTGGAGAGCAAGTATTGCCTTCACTCCATGACTCAGTTCAGCCCTGGATCACTGTGACACACAGGGAACCAGCACTTTGCACCTTCCTCAGTGCTAGACAATGAACATTGAAAGAGTTTGTGCTTCCCTGAAGTTACCCTTCCTTCCTCCTTCATCTCTAGGCAGTGACACAAACGATATCAAACTCAGTCTGGAGAAAGACTTTTCGACCATGGACTTTCATGAGATCTGTTGATTGAAATGAAATTGGAAGACTTCATCCATTGAAATCAGGTGGAAGGCCATTCATAACCAAATACCACAATCCCAGACAAAAGACGTCCTCAGTAGCAAAGTACTGTTAAAAATGGAACTTCCTTGGGAGAATATGGTCTCAAAGAAATAATAGCAAAGACAAAAGAAAGAATAGGAAGTTAGCACTACGGCAAGAGGTTAACAGACATGATCTTACAATTAAAGATATTTACCAGAGAAATTTGAACCCCATTATACTCTGGCTCATGGTACGTAAGGAAGAACTGGTTTACATCATCAAAGACAAAAACCAGGTCTATAGGTAAGCTTTAAGAATAATAAACATCCTGAATTCAAGAATAAGTCTGTCAAATGAAGGGATATTGATTTTGGAACAAGGAATATTATGTCAAACAACATTAGTTTAATTGATCTGAATTTAGTTTAAGTACTAAAAGCATTTATATACAAACAGCAAATGAAAATTAACTGCAGCTGAGTCCCTTGATTCTCAGATTATACAATATGCACAAGCAACAGAAAGTTCTTGTAGGAATCCCAGCAGCATGGTCTGGGTTCTATTCCCATAGCATGACTCAATAGAAAAGCAATATGCTTTCTTTCAGAAAATATGAATATTTAAAGCTATGTTTTGACTTTTAAAAATACACAAAACTTTTCCTTTCCCGAAAAGAATTTTTAATAAATTGCAGAAAAGACGCTAGAGCTATGATCATTGCTAGCATGACTTGGTTCAAATATTTCCACTTCTGGAATGAACCATCAAGGAAAAAAAAAATTCCTTCTGAAACAGACAGATTTGTATGCTTTTGTTTCCTTTTCCATTCTCCCTCAACTATTTACTTAGCTATCTTAGATATCTCCAACCCTGCATTCATTGGAACTAATGCATAGAACCTTGATATACTGACTGTTACAATATGTTGCTATTACCCATCAGGGAAAATGCAAAGTTATTTCTAAAATTTATTTCAGTTTAAGACCTGATTTTTTCAAAGTGGGAAGATTATTTTTGTACAGCTTTGTTATGCACCTTTTTTTTTCTTTTTTAAAACTATTTGGATTTCCTAAAGTAATGAGACTTTAAAGAAATGATAACAATATAGATTTCATAATATAGGAACAGAGGTAAAGAATTTCACTTGCCACTTCTCACTTGCAAGTACTTAATTTATTTGTTAATACAGGACTAATGCTCTAAAATTTCTTGATCTTATGTTTGTGAACACTTTGAGAAGCTTCAAACAATGAAAGTGCGAATATTGTGAAACTTTAAAAATTTTATCTGTATTACAATTTTAATTATATTAATAGTAAAATAGTATAGTACTAAGAATGTAACAAAAGTATCCAAGACTTGCCAGATGAACTGTATGTCTGATTTAGGCATAGATGACTCATTTAAAATATCTTAAGTCCTGTTCGCAATGAATGACAGTTTATGGGGTAAATAACCAAAACTGTTACCTGGATTATTAATTGAGTGATTAAACCCCAAGATTTTAGATCAGAATCAGACCTTTCAGGTCTTCTTAAAAATGTCTTTCTATATATCTTTATCTCATATAATTCATAAAATTTTTCATTAGTTTTCTTCCCTCTTCTTTGATGTTAGTGTCAATGCCAAAGAAGTTAGTCACAAAAATCTTATCCAGAGTTGTAGTAATAATTTGTAAAAATATTTTTTACTCATAATACTCATTCTCCATGTATCACAGTGAAATGCTAGGCAAACATAAAAGGGGAGATTTCATTTCTTACACAGTAGTGCCAAGTTTGCTTCCAAGTCTTGTGGTTCAGATTGTGTCAAAATACCATCTGTACATCTGCTGAAGAATTCACTGGGGAAATATCTGGACATTCCACTTCCTGGCCTCTTTCAGGGCTTGTCTTAATAAACCAGGAGTTTTCAGCCTCTTCTGAAAGTCTGTTGTGCACCTCAGGAAAATACCAGTGACTCTTCCTGTTGGCTGCTTGGACCCCTAAGGAGGGTTTCACTAGTTTCTCTCATTATTTACAGGTGATTTACTTCTCACTTAAAATGTGACTTCCTACAAGCCTGATGCCTTGGCTAGGACTGACTGGAAGCCTATTGGTTCATCTATGAAGTTTGACCTCTCATATGGAGCAAAACAGACAGGATTCAGAGGCACAAAGAAACCCCAGAGAATAAGGCCACATCACTGAAAAATGTGCACTAGGAACTTGTTGAACAATGGTGCTCAATGCTCTTGAGAAAGAAGGAAGAAATTTGTCAACTCTTATTTTGCCCATATAGATGCTATGAGACCTCTTACATGGGATTTTTTCTGTTTCACAGGCTAAGCTGAAGAATCCATGGGCTAAAGCATCACAGGGGTACATGTAAGACCTACTCCTGTGCTGTGGCTGTGATGAGCTTAGCAAGGTTCTAAGGTATATCAGAAGTCCAGCTAAAGTAATTCTGTGCACCAGCACCTGAGAATTCTTTCCCTTAATTCAGTGGAACACCAGCTTACAAGTGTGTGTGCAGCCTGTGCTGATTGGTGAAGAAACCATCATTATGTAAAAAGACCCCTGCAAAGAGATCAGTAGGTATAAGTAAGGCAGGATATCTGTTTTTTTCCCCTTAATACTCTGTCAGGACTTTGTTGAAGTCTTTCTCACTGATAACTTCTGCCACCTCTCCGCCCCTGGCTTTAAAAGAGGTGAGTTTCTGTCAACAACTTCTCCCTCCAGCACTGCCTTATATTTTTGTCCAAACTCAATTTATGTGTGCCATCCATGAGAAGGTTTCTGTAGAACAGAAACCCACTGAAGACATTTATTATTTTCATGATTAACATTGCCATGAAGCAGCATTTAAACAAACACCATCTTGTGAATACTGATTGCCTGAAAATTGTTCAAGAAATTTTAACTAAAACATGGCATATTTCTTACAGTACTGTTTCCCTCTGTTCCCTTATTAGGCCTATACCTCCTTCCTTACTTTTTTGATTTCCATGTCAATTTTGTGTTAATATAGAGACTATTATTTATCACAAATATACAGGAAATAACACATTACAAACAGAACTGTGCTGAAATAGTAGCAGTTTCACTACTGTATCACTAAATTCATGATGCAAAAAGATGCCTGGATGACCTAGAAATGCTAATTGGCAGGCTGCAATTGTTCTCAGGGATCAGTACAGACTCAAGGGAAAGAACTCAGGTGGACTCAGATTATGACTCTAGTAACTAATCAAATGCTTGTAGAACCCAGAACAAGGTGCAAAAACTAGATTTTCTTTGTTGATACTGCAAATTTTGACAGATATTTTGTCAGTATATACACCACACTCAAAAACAAAAAATAATGTGCCCAGCACATTTTGGGAATCTGAGTGTTCACACCAGAGAGTTTCAGCATAACCACACAATTTTCAATGATAAGATATTTTTACAGCATGGATTAGCAAGGCTGTACAAGTTGGCTTCAAACCCAGAGACCAAATCCTAGCACTATTAAGTTACCAGTACAGGCATGAAAAGAAAACCTGTAACTACAGTCCAGTGAATTTGTGTTAGAGTTAATGCAGCTTCAGGGAACTGCAAAGCTTGGCTGTACAGGTCTTGGTACAAATTCAACGTATCTGGCTTTCTCCCTGTCACCACATCATTGCTGTATGTGTAATTCAGGCAGATTCTAAACCTCCAGGTTAATGTTAGCACAACAAGAATTAAGTTCTAGCAGATGCATTTTTTGAAACAAATGTGTAGTGAATAAACCTGTCAAAAGTCAGAATAGTAACTAAGTATGAATGACTGTATAGGATGTATGCTCTTAGCTGTCATTCTGATAACGAAAGATTGGCACTGGGTGTTTGGTCACCTTGAGGAAAGTGTTCTTTTTTATAGGATCTCCTACAAATAACAGGGGTGGCAGGGAAACCACTTGGCAAGAGAAATACCTTTCAGTCTCTGAAAAAAATTTATTCCACAGAGGCTGACTTATTTACATTCCTTTTTTCAGGGAGAAAAGAATTCCAGAGACAGGTAGGGAATGAAACTCACACAAATTCCTGGGATACATCATGCCATGATGAACAATTAAGCAGACTGAGCACATCAAACTTCTTAATACACATCTCTATAGGACACTTGCAGAATGGTTTAGTCAGAGCTGCTGTAACTTTAAAAATATGCCTTTAGTTTGAAGATAACAGGATTAAGGAGATATCTTCACTGAAATAATATAAAACATTTTTATAACCTGCCTATCCAACCCAGTGGCCTTTATGTTTCTTTAGTGAAAGATATTCTTTCTGCATTTTGAGCTTGAGATAGACAGGGATAGTTATTTATGAAGCTGTGCTGGATATTAGGAGGATCCTCAGCAAAGCTGATAGGTGTAAGAGCAGCCCTTTATTCAGAAACATATCAATAGAGCCAAACACTGAAAGAATAATCAAATTTTAAGTGCACACAATGTCATACTAGAAGTCAAAGAGTTCGCATGGGATTAGTAGCATGCAAAATGATGGAGATTAGAAATAAAGGAGGAAAGAAGCCACAAAAGCCAAAGTTGCATAGTCCTGTGATGAAAATTAGAACTAGGTGTCAATAGCCAGAGTATCTATCATATATCTGCATATTATATACGCTTCATACTAAAATTGTCAAGAAAAACTTGTGGATTTTTTTCTTTTAAATGTCCTTCTCAGGTAAGGAAGTAAGATAATTCTAATGGTAGAGAATTTAACTTTTCCAGTACTCCTTCCCACAGGCTTATACAGCTATCTCACAGTTTTGGAGGCTTTACTTTCCCTCTGTCAATGTATTCTCAGGCTAAGTAAAAGAGGTGTTATTTTATTCTTGTATCAAAGTCCCATTTTTGTGTCAGTATGTGAAGTTTCATTAAACTTTTAATTCTTATTTGGCCATGTCGAGCTGGTTTGTTTATATTTAGAGGGAAAAAAGGTTAAGAAGAATTTGGATAACAAGCAGAAAGGAATGTTTCATTTTAAATGATTTTTCATTTTTAAATGAATGTTATCTGATGTAATAAAAAAGATTGAAGCAAAATATCTCTCTGTTATCAAAACACAACATTTCACTGGCTCAAACCATTTTTGTTATGGCTGCTTTCAAATGGATAAAAATGAAAGCATATTTTGGAATGGAAGAATTTGCAAAATTAGATTTCCAAATTCCTATTCTACTTAGAATGATAAATTACTCATCTTCAGTAAATAGGGACTCAAATATTATCTACATAGCCATGATTGCAAGATATGAAGTGTGCATAACATTTAGATCCTCCATCTCTATCTTTTTGTTTTGTATTATAAAAATGCACACACAGAATAATTGTTACAGACCTTTTAATTGCTGAATCTAGCTTAGTAGACAGAAACTCAGATCCTTTTGCCCAAAAAAAGACTTCTGTTTAATCTTCTAACAGAATAGTTTGACCTTTATATTTCAACCTAGTGGTCTTTGCTCTGCAATGCCCTGTCAGGTGGATGCAAGAGATTTCAAAACATATATGAATGTGGATAGTTCAGTAGCAGCAGTAATCTTCAATCAACATCATGATGCCATTGTTGGATTTGAAGCCAAACAAATAAACATCCTTTACTGCTTACAGAGAAATTTATGCTGACCCCTAAGCCTGGAGATGGCCAAAGACTCAGATAAGTTCACTGCTGGTAAAGTGCTGCTCCTGTAAAATCAAAATATCTCCCTCCACCCCCAAACACACATATGCACTCTCATATGTGTAATAACATTTCAAATCTCAAATCACACAGAAAAAGATCTGATCCTTCCAACAAAGAAAGCCAGTGGCGTGCCTGGAGTTTCTCTTTTCTCCCAGGTCCTTTCCAATAATATTTGGCTCAAGTTCAGCATGTTACAGGGCTCCCAAGCCTCTTTCCCAGATATATCTGTCTTGTCTCTCTGGGTAAAAGAAACTTATTTCTGGCTCTCTGTCAAGCTCCCCACAACCTTGTATTACCAAACAACAATGTTGAAGGCAGGAATGCATACTTTTGCTTTGATTTCCACGGAGAATCATAATTCTTCTCTGCTTCTTTCTCCCCTCCTCCTCTCCCCTTTAGGTGACAAATGGCTCTCTAGAAGTCACCCATTTCTTCATTTTGACCTTCTGTTCACCTCCTCCATTTTTTTTCCTCTGCCCTGGCCAATTCCAATTTGGGTAATTATTCTGTCTACAGTACGTAAAATTCTCTCTTTTTTTTGTAGTCAATGATAATATCCTTCTCCTTCTGTTCTTAAATGTAATGCTATGCCTTGATAAATCATTACTGTGGTTTACCCCAAAAGGGAAAGAGTGAGTGATTCAGGACTGATATCTTTTTATAAAGTCATTCCAGTGTTTAGGAATACTTTGGGATGAGTGGTGTTATATTATTAGTCCTTAATCCCTAGACGATTTGCATTACAACTATTATTCTCTCTATTGTGCAGCTTTTTAAAGGGTGCCTATTTATTAAAGTGAATTGACACTAAAAGTATGTAAACCTTTGCCCATGAAAAAATGAAAATAGTCATAGCTTTGGAAATGTTTTAGCAAACTGAAATTCTAGTTGTTCTAAATACAGAGCTGAAGTGACATTAAATCCAAACTCTGATTTTTTTTTTCCTTAAGCCTGCACTTAGATCCATATATTCTTATTATTATTACAAAAAAAAAAAAAAAAAAAAAAAAAAAATTACNTGTAATAACCCTTTTTTTTGTTTTTCATCTTTAGAAAGGATTGATACCTTTATGAAAAGTAGAGTCCATCTTAAAAAGTATTTCTCTTATTGTGCACATCAAGTCATGCCTTGGGTTGAAACACTTTGTAGAAGAATACAGCTGTTTGCTATGAAGTACCCATTGTTATTTTTGAAACAGATGCTTTGATTTGTTGGAAAGAACTAATATGTGCTGATTTTAGCCCCAATCCAGTATGACACACAAGCATGTGCTTAAATCTATCGTTACTCAGAAAGCACTTATGCATATGTTAAAAATTAAGAATG
>VZTT01026401.1:6502-16639 GCA_013400855.1 Buphagus erythrorhynchus | reverse complement strand
GCTTGTTAAAATTTAGTTAACAATCTTGGCTAGATTTGTAAGGCATAATGTGAGCCAGTTTCCTTTTAATACGCAAAAAGCAAGGGTCCCAAAGTGGCCAGATATTCTGCATTATTTAAATACCTCATTATAGAATCATTAATGTCTAAAATCTCTTGAATGTGCAATTGGTATATGTGCAACTAACAGTGACTTAATAAAGAATGATGAATAAGTCACAGATACTAAAGTGAAAGGGGAAAAAACCACTAAAATTGTAGTTCCGACTGAAAAACAGAAAAAACATTAAAAGGAAAGTATTTTCTGGTATGCTTTTAACCTCTTTTAGCTGGATTTCAACTACTATGTGATGTAATCCACCACATACCTTGCACTCTATGTGTGCAAGGCGAGGGACCTGACAAGTGATGCCCTTCTGGTTTTCTTACAGGGTGAGAATCAGAAAAAGAAGTGTGCACTCATCTATTCTTGCCATATGAGGTCTGAAAATGGTTTACTGGAGGACTTGGCATTTAGGTGCAGAGTTGGACTCAATCTTACAGGTCCTTTCCAAGATTAGTTATTCCATGATTTAATGGCTGGTGTGTCCATCCAAACTGCTGCACCCATTTTCATAAGACTGCTTGAACTCTTTTCAGTCTTCCTATAGTGCAAGCACCCTTGGCAGTGTGCTTGGCTCACTTCACAAGCTATTGAACTTACCTGAGAAATCATGGTTAAAAAAAATTGTATTTGGGTTAGGAGTAGCATAACGAAGGATTTTGCTGGGTGGTAAAATGAAAAGAGTTTGTTTAAAAATTTATGAGACTTTTAAGATTAGTGTTTAAAGTGTGTTTGATTTCCATGTAATACAAAAAAGTATTTTCATGATAATTCAGAAGTTTTTAGTGTGGCAAGTGATAAACACATACCTTTTGGTGCTACGGTCAGAAAACCAAAAGCTCTGCTGGATCAGACATATAAAAAGAACATTCTAAGTACTTTAAAAATTGTGTGTACCAGGAGATCGTCTGGGGGTGGGGGGAGCCTATAAAGGGGCTCATACTCATGTTTTTCAGGAATAGTTTAATTTCTCTTCAACTGTAAAATACCAGTTCAGTTCAGTGATATCTGTTCCATGGACAGAATTTCGTATCACGGGACAGGATTAAGTACAGATTTGGATTTCAGACAGAAGTACCAGAGAATAAATGTTTTCTGCTGAATATGATCTAGTTTTTGGGCACTTCCTTAAAATATGGCAAAGACAATACTAGTCTCTGCTATACAGTATTCATTCAAATGTTTCTATCTTGAGTTCCCATCTCTCAGATAATTTCAGATATTTTTGTGTTGTTGACTATTCCGAAGTAATTTTTCCAATTTCTCCTCTTACATGTACAAATTTAGAAGCAGTAAAAAATGTGTAAAATAGAATCACTCTAAGGGAGGGGGCTGCAAGAGCCCTTTATCTTTGAGCTTTGAAATTTTTGTAGACATAACATTGAAGTGGCATGTCAATTCCTCATGAGCAGGTAGAATTAAGGTTCTGCACTTCTTATTTTGGAAAAGAGCTTTTAAGATCCTAACCTTGCTCCTGTGAAAAAATCTAGGATGGATTGTATGCATGGATGAACGGTAATTTTGCATACTTTATGTGTCTGGAGTCAAACTAGGTTCCCAGTTTCACTTAAATTTAAACCTATTCCAGATTTATGACTATTAATTTTTGGGATGATTTTTAGCTTTACATTTTAAATATAATTCTGATTTGTCTCCAAGGCAATAACTCTTAGTCAGAACATTTCAAGGTATTCTAGTTTCTACTGTTTTGTTACATTCTAAATATGACTAGATATTTTTTCTTTATTCTTGATATCAGTAAGGACTGTTGGTTGAAATTGTCCAAAGATTTTGTATAACATATATATCATCAGATATTATATGCTAGTTTGTTTACCTTTCTTAGAAAGGAAATAAAAAGTTAAACTTTTTGATCTATAAAGTTGCAGAAAGGTTTTTGAAGTATTGGCAGTCTCCCTTCTCTTGGAGAAGACATCCAGGTAGAAAAATAAGTCCTATGGGAGGTTAATTTTTGTTAATTTGTTAATTTTATCCTAGTCTTCAATCAAAATAGACCATTATAACCAAAGAGTATGCAAGTTAGAAATAAGTTACAGTAATTAATTAGTTTTTACAGCAGCTAATATTAAAAAAAACCCACTTATTCTTTAACTTTTCTTGATTCCTGTGTAAACAACAAAAGGACATGGATATTTGTCAAGAAAATGCAGGATATGGACATCTCTGTGCTGTTTCTTTAAATGATACCTTAATTCCCAGCCTCATAATCAAAGCTCTTTAAAATTGTTTCTTTTAAAGAAGCAAAAACGCCACAACTGCCCAAAGAAAGCAAAATAGCTCACAGAATGCTTCACAGAATCACAGAATTGCTGAGTTGGAAGTGACCCAAGAGATCATTGAGCCCAGTTCCAGCCCCTGCACAGGGCACACAGAGCACTGTGCAAACACTTCTTGAGCTCTGCCAGGCTGGGGCTGTGACCACTGCCCTGGGGAGCAGCAGATCCTGCACAGTTTCAGGGTCAGTTGGGAATTTGTCATTCTAGCAGCCTTGGTCCTCCAGCTCAGGGCACTGAGACCCCTGAGGTCCATCATCCCTGCTGAAGACAGAGACAAGAATGCATTAAACAGCTCTGCCTTGTCCCTGTCCCTGGTTGTGGGGTGACCGTCCTCGTCCTGTAATGGGCTGATGTGCTTTTTACACTGCCTATTGCCATTAATATATTTGAAAAAAACTATTTTATGGTTCCTCACATTTCTGTCCAGCATCAATTCCTGCTGAACTTTGGCCACATAAATTTTCTTCCTACAGTGGCAAGCAGTATCTCTGTATTTTTCCCATGTCACCTGATTTTGATTCCACTGGGCGTATACCTTCCATTTTTGGGTTACTTCCAAGAGAAAAATCTTGTTCAGCCAAGCAGGCCTTTTGCCTTGCCTGCTTGACTTGCAACATCTGGGAATTTCTGTTCCTGTGCCATTAGGAGTTGATGTTTAAAAAGTGATCAGCACTGATAGACCTCAGGACCTCCAAAAACATTTTCCACAGGTCTTTACTATTTCCATGAGCAGCCTGAAGCCTCCTCTCCTCATGTCCAGAGCTGATGTTTTGCTGGCACCATTTCTTCTGTCAACAGAGGTTTTAAACTCAATTGTTCTTCTCATTAGGGTCTGGGGGCACAATTTTTTAACTATAGATGTTTATATGTCAATTTCGAAGACTGAAATAATAAAGAGAGGTAAATGATAAATAAATGGTGGATAAATAGTGGTAGGGCCCTACTGTTTATAATATTTATGCCAAATATCGAGTTAAATATTGTAAATATTTAATTTATTGTTATAGTCACACCTCTAAAGTGCTTAGCACCAGTCATTTATTGATACCTTATCAACAAATTATGAGAGTGGTATTACTGATGACTCTTGGATTATTCATGAACTGCTTTTCAGGATATAAAATTATGTAAACAGGGTATTTCTTTTCAGAAAAGTTTTTTATCCTGTCATTCATTTGAGGAGAAAGCCATTTAACATCTCTCTTTGTAGTTTATTATCACAGTGAGACACAAGTTGTCAGAAAGTAAATGACAGAAAAAAAGGCCTGTGAACCAGAGTTAAGAAGAAAAAGTAATAAATCAAATTCAGATTTCTTTTTTGCCTTCTTCTTCATGTACTTATTCTCCAAACATAAACATTTGTGGTGTGTTTTGTGAAGCAACCAGTTTAAGATGAGATACTTGAATTATAGACAGCAAAAAATGGCTTTATAAGTACCTTTATTTAGAACTCAGCTAGCATTAATGCTTTCATACAGAAAGTCTAAATTATTCTCTGAAGGGAGGATACAGTTTCTTTGAGAAGAGGATTTCATAAATTGTGCTTTGTTGGCACTTGGCAACCATCAAGGCAGTAAAGGCAGGGTAAGCAGTGCTGGTATTTTAAGTGTTAGTACTCCCACTGTAATAAGAATAAGAACTTGCAGAGAAAAAACGTCCATTAAAGAATGTCACGCCAAACCAGATAAGAAATCCTCTAGCAAATAATGCCTTGTGAATTCAGAAACAAAGACATGATTTCGCAAGAAATTTTCAAACATTAATTAAAAACAAAAGCATTCCATAGAAAACCTTGTTTGTTGATTGTAAGAGTCCAGGATATCTCCAACAATTCCCCAGACTGTACTTTTAAGTATGGCAACAGTCTCTGCCCATATCTTCCACTTGCTCAGGTCAGTGTCCCTGGATGAGCACCCTGTTTTAATTAATGTTTGATTCCTCCTGGTCATGTGGGCTTTTTATTTTCTTGAATGCAGACGTTCACTGTACTTGGGGGTTATTATTGCTAATGCTCAATTAAGTGTGCAAATGGAAATACATCTCTCACTGTATGTGAGTGGCATGTTAGAGGCACATTGCAGGAGACAGTACTGAGTCTACTTGCATCTTTAAGTGATTTGTCCTATTCAAAAGTTTAATTTCTGCTTTGCCTTTAGATGGAGACAAACATTTGTGGCAAACATCATTGGAAGTCTATAATTAGGTTAGCAAGTGCCAATTAATCTGAGGGTTTGGTGCATCTGGGTATTTTTCAATATGTCTTTCTTTTGCTTTCTTCCATGGTCAGTCTTTTATCCCTAGGAATCAACTTTCCTGTTCCCTCCCACAAGGAAAGCTGATTCTTAGCAGTAAAAGGTCATTGAACTTTCTTCTGCTAACATTTTAGAGTTGACTCTTTCATTGAACTGTTTCCTATTTCACCTTACAGGCTTGCAGTGGATGAGAGGAGAAACATTCTTTCTTGTTCCAAAGTAAAGGGAAAAAAATTCTGGGATGACAGGATCTGTTGAGATGGAAATCTATCTTAAAACAAACAAACACTCTCACATGAATCACGGTCACAACCTTTGCTTCTCCAAAGGTTGTTTGTGGTCAGCTTTTCACTCTTTTTACTTCCTGGCTTTTATTATGACTGTTATGTTTGGGCTAAAATCTTTAGAACATAAAAAATGGTGGTATCCAACCCAGTAGTTGCCTTTGACAGTTGGAAAACATGATATTGTTTAGGGAGATCACACAAACTTTGGTATTTTCTGTGATCCATTTCCATCATACTACAGTATCCAGGGGAGGAAATAGGAATTGGGGATGACAATAGGCACAATTCTGCCTTGTCTCATTAGTATTTGTTTAAAGACTTGTGTGTGAATTTTTTGAATCCCATCTGAGGAAATGGAAGGTATCTGTGTCCTGTGGCAATAAACTTCAGGAATTCATTAACTTCAGTGTAAACTTTCTTTTAGAGATCATCGACTAATTTCAAAGAGTACGACATCATTTCAATGTTTCATTATTTGGTGAAAAAAAATTCTGCTCATCCTGTACCCTGGCACAGGCTGCAGCTGGGGAGCCAGGAGTGACAGGTGATCCCCAGAGTACCAGGGAGCAGGGCAGCTGGAGGAAGCCCCAGCTCCATCTCCAGGTAAGTCTGTGGTGAGGAGCTAATGATCCTGGGGACTAAAATGGGTCCTGGTCCATGGGTGGGGAGAGGCTCAGAGGATGCTGGGCTGGCCAGTCCAGCCTGTCAGGAAACCTTGTGTGCTTTACTTTAAAAAAAAAAAACAAACAACAGTTTAGATTTTTTTTTTCAGGTTTGTGAATCTTTTTGGTTTAATTAGATAGATCTGATCCCTATTTTAATAATGATTTAGAATCTTTGAACAATGCATTTTTTTCAATGGCAAAGTAATGAAAAGTTATTATTATTATTATTAAAAAGAAAATACTTTTAAAAACATTCTTCTCAGCAGAATTTGTGGTGTATACACTGAGTACTTTGATATTTGCTGATGCTTACTTATCCAATTCAGACTGGCTCCTCTGTACAATAGGCAGGTATCTCTGATTGCATTTTGTGTTGGTATGATAAATGGTTGGACATCTTCAAATGAGACAGTAAAATGCACAAACCTTTGTGTGGCTAGATATTTCTTTCATTGCTCAAGGCTGGCATTCCTGAAATAACCCTATTAAAGTTAGTGAGAGAATTCTACACTTAATGCAGTGAAACCTGGCCTTCTGCAGTAACAGGAGCAGAAGGAAGAAGAGTAGTTAGCTATGTTGTGCCAGCTGAATTTGTATTTCTGGCTTGTGTACTTTGTTAAAGTCCTAATTTTCTAAACTGACACCTAAACTCAGATGTAGTGCATACAGTTCTTAATATCCAAATCTGACAATCCTATTTGAAACTCTTTGTAGCGTTCCTGTTCAGCCAAAAAAGAGATACCAATAGGATTTAAAATGGCACATAAAATCTTAATGAATACGTGTTTATTCATCAAAGTGCCAGTTAAATCACTAAACCTGGAAAAGACTCACAAGAACTGCAAACCAGAATTTATTTTTCCATTCCCTCATTTTGAGCAAGTCCGTGGATATATATCTGTTTTATTTGCTGTACCTCTCATCTCTTTAAAAGTTATGTTATATGGATAAAAGAATTGCATATCTTCAAAGATAATATTACACATTTTTTGTCAATTCTTAATTTGATAAATTGATAAGCAAAGACATTTTATTGCTCACTAGATTTTCTTAGCAATCCTTTGTTGATAGCCTCAATTCATTCCCTCTGTCTGAACCTTTTATGAAAAGAAATCTTTTATTGCTTTGCTTTTGTGTCCACTGTGTTCAATAGGAGAAAAAAAGACATTAGCAGTACTGATTATTTCCAATCAGATTTCTGAAATCTTTAGTGTTGCTTGTTGCAGAAATATTACCAGTATTGCAGTCGGCAATAAAGAGAGAAAAGTATTGCAAAGTATGCTTTAGAGGTTTACATATTTAACCTTTTACATATAAAACACAATTAATATTATGTAGAAGATAAATGGTAAGCTGACTAGATAACCATTTATATATATACCACAGTAATGGTTATAAACCCTTTTATTCTTTTGCAACCTAAACCCAAATTCCATCCAACAAATACCAGCTCATTTATATGATCATGGTTGCACTGAAAGCCACAAAGTCCTGATTGTCATTAGTGGTCCAACACCAGGTATAACTGGGTTTTTCCTATCTCCCATTTTTTATGTATAAAGCCATTTTTTTCCTTTTCCCATAAAAAAAGCATAGTGTTGGTCCTCAAAACATCTGTTCAGCGACTGCATTGACCACTTTTTCCAAATGCTTTGTGTTTTTTGAAATATTGCTGTGTACTTGTATGTTGTGCTCTAAATTTCTAAATCATCATCAGATGAAGTTAGTTATGAAGTACATTCAGATTCTTTAGTTTGATTGGTACTGCCTATAACAAGATATAGATATTGCATTCCTAGATACAGAACTGCACACCATGGAAACATAAATTGCTTCCATTCCTTTGAACAAAATGTTCTAGTACAACAGCATGTCATATCATAACCAATTTCTACACATTCTTTAGAGTGGCTCCCATGCATGGACAGAAAGGGAAAAGTAAATGAGAGAATTTGGTCAGAAACAATTTTTAGGCTAGTCACTGGGTTGGTCTACAGGAAACTCCGATATAGTGCTGGCTTGGAAATTAGATAGGAGGTGAGAATGACTGATTCATATTTTTTAAATTAGTTCCCAGGTCAGTTAGCTTATTAGAATTAAGAATCTTACTGGTTATATCTAGATTTTAAAAAATTATTTCTTGCACATCTTGATCTGAAAGTAATGGAGTGTCATTCACAGATCACTTCTTAGATGATGCACAGAATTTTTCTTACACAAAACTCATGTCTTCAAAGCTGTTTCTTCTATGCATGCTGAAGAGTCAATTTATTGCAGCATAGGTGACATAGTATTTTGACTTTCATATGTGACTTAGTAATAATCTAAAAAAGGTCAGATGTTTCTGACTTTCTTATTTTCTATATAAAAAAACCCTCTTCTTTTTTTTTGGCATTTAGCAGAAGAATTTAATATTGCTATTTCTGATTAAAAAAGAAGACACATGCTTCTGTGTGTCCTACAATAACTCTTTTGTGGCTAAGGTTTCTGGCCTAATTTCGCATTTTACTGTGGATTCTTTTCACTTTCAAGTGCAGAGAAATAATCATTCTTTCTGCATTAGTTTTGAAAGTTTGCCATTCACATATAACGCCTGGAAATAATTTAAAAATTATTTTCTTCAGCTACTCCAAAGGTACTAATGTAAGACAAAAGTATCTGAAAGAAAAAGAAAAATGAATATTGCAGTCTAGTTTGGCTGATGCAGGGAAATACAGACTATAACTCTTGTGCCCTAACTCCACAGCAACCTGGTCAGAAGAGATTCTCTAAGAGGCACAGACTGGAATTGAAGTAGGCTGTGCCTGCCTTAAGTGGAATCCCAGTCTGCTTTGGAGAAGAAAGCTTACTTTCTTCAGCCTTCCCTCAAGCTACAATAACTTGTCAAGATACACTTATGCAATTGTGAAGGCCATTGGAAGATGAATTTAGTTGTGCTTGAAGTCAGTCTGTCACTAAAGGCAAAGACACAGACTCCAGAAAAGGGCTGACTTAGCTGTTTAAAGAACGACTGGTGAAATTGAGATACCAGTTAATTGCAATTCATTAACTCCTCGGCCAACTGCTTTTGAAACATAGGGATCATCACTCTCATCAGGTATGTGCTTGTATTTAAATCTCCTTAGCCACTTACAGTTTTGCTTCTGGATCCTCTCAATCTCCCTGGCTTGGCACTGATCTTTTCTTTAAGGAGCTCACCTACTTCAGAATCTTCACAATCCTTATCCAGTAGGAGTGTTCAGAAAAGGTCTGGTACATAAGAGACTCAGGTTTCCCCATTTTTATTTTATTTTCTTTCATAAAGCGTAACTATCATAAAGGATTCTAGTTGTGGAAAAACACTAAGTTGTTACATATCATTATTAGTAAAGAAATGTGGATACTGGAGTCAGGGAAAACAGCAATGTGAGTTTTCCCAGGCTACTCAAAGGAAAACAGGAGGGAAAGAATTAATAACAAAGTTGCACCTGGTGTTGTGGACACGGGCAGTGTGTGTAAGACGTGATATTCTGGTAAAAGCATGTTTACAAGAGGTGCTGCCTTTCTTGGACCAGTGAGCTGATCCTATTCTTGGTTCAGCAAACTAGTCGCTAAAATGTGTGTACTTCTACAATAAATCTCTCCTTCTGTTTTCTGGAGGAAGCCGTGTTGCTGTGTTCCTTCGCTGCTCTATAGCAGACAGCGACAAAGAAACATTTGCAGCTGATGCTTTGGCCACTCAGCACAATTTAATTAATAAAATTGTACTTGTAGAAGGGTGTGCTTGTACATGGGTGTATTGTCTGGAGCCTTCTTACCTGAAGAATTCAATTTTATTTGTTATTTACTGTAGTCCTGCTAAGTAAATAACAAGGTGATACAGCTTAGGTGCAAAACAGCTTGCACAGCCTGGGGGTTTATAAGCTCTGTAGCTGCCCCATTTGGGCAGAGTCCATATCCGTACAGCCTGTTAAGCTATTGCTGCTCTGTGCTCTCTCCTACAGCTGGAGTAAAACTGCTTCTGGTCCAACCTGATCTCCAGTGTATTCCATTTTCTGCAACAGTAGAAGCTGCCTGTATACAACCTGCCTGTAGAAATGTCAAAGAGGAAAAGGTATCCCACTTGCCTCAAAAGAATAGCAAAATGTTCTTTCTCTGCAACATTCTTAATTGCTGTTGAATCAATACCAACGGTCAGAAAACATTATATTTAATACATAGCCTGATTTCGTAAGCCTGTTGTAATGATTATTCTCTGAACTTTGGATTCTTGCTTTTATTTCAGTAATTTTTCCTATACAACCTATAAGTTAAGGAAATAATTAAACCCAACTAAACCAAGAGTCTTTCCAAAAACTAAAGTGCACACTATCAGATAGAGGAATGCTCTAAGCATGGCCTATAAGAGCTTTCTCAGTACTCAGAATTTTTAGAAAGATATTTAAAGAATAGAACTAAAAACTAAAAAGTAAAAACAAAACAAAACAAGGTAACAGGGAGAAACAAAGCCCGAGCAATGAATTTCTCCATTTAGCTTTATATCATGATGCTGTCG
>VZTT01026400.1:0-78296 GCA_013400855.1 Buphagus erythrorhynchus | reverse complement strand
TTTTTTCCCCAATTCTAAGAAAATAATTTTGCTGGTTTTAAGTTAGTCCCTTTGCTTTCAAGTATCAGACAAATCAAAGGCAGCCACATAGAACCCCACACTCTGAAGCAAACATCGTTATAGAGGCCTGGAGATAACAAATGCCTCTTTAGGAATTAGGACACCAGAAACTACTTGCCAGAGGTAAAATGATCTGCCACAGACAAGGGAGATTTAAACATGAGTTTAAATTACTCACAGAGAAAGCCTTGGATTCTTGTTTCTGACTCTTCTTGTGTTGTCCAAACACTGGAACTCAAATGAGAGTTGGTCTCGACTCAACCTTGTACTTCCAGAATTTTTTACTGTATCCCTACTGGCTTTTTTTCCTCTGTTTATCCAAGAAAAATGTTTAGAAAAATTAAATTAGAAATACCTTAATTTCTAAATTGAAATTATGAAAATATTCTTTCCTCCTCAAAGAATCCTCTAGAACCCGACTTCAGCATATTTTGGCTAAGGTATCCTTTTCGCTGGTACAAAGAATTCCAAGAGAGGAAGGATCTGCTCTTCCTCACAAGCAGGCTGACATGTTTCACAAACTGAAAGCTGATCAACAGTGCACACAACTCAAACATTCCAGCTTAGTCAGCATTGAAGTTTTCGTGCTCTTTTATTTGAGGTGAAAAGTGTTTTAGAAAACGATTAAGAAGTTGCCTGGATATCTATTCAGGAAGCTTTTCACCAGAGCTTGCTTTTAGGTGGTGCTTCCATGGAACAGCCAAAGCCGGGCCAAGGCAGCAAACTGGGACAAGACAAGAGCTGTGTCCCTCCTGCTGGCTCTCCTCCCCCAGAGCTCTGGCAGCCAGGCAGGCTCTGCTCCTAAGGATGTGATAAAAGATTTGACAAACTGATGTGTAGGCCACAGCACCACTGCACAGAGCCTCTCCCTTCTCAGGGGAGAGGACTAATACCATTAAGGAGGCAGTGGTGGGGGTTTGAAGAGAATTTCCTGCTGGGCAGACTGGAGCTTGCCTGGGGACAGGTCACTCCATGGTGCTCCCAGGCTTGGTGGGAGCAGTGGACACTGAAAACACCCTGGCATGAAAGACCATGGGCTCTTTCTGGCAGGGAATTCCAAATGTGTGGGGGGAGGCATGGGGCTTCCTGGAGGCCATGTGCATCTCTCCAGAGGCAGAGGGATCTGATGGAGAGCAGCAGCCGAAGGAAGAGATGTTTTCAGCAGCCCAGGGCAGCTCCCAGGAGAGGGGACTGCAGCAGTGATCGGGGTGGGAACCTGCTGGGGACATTTGTTCACAGCTGGTGCTATTGCCTCAGCCTCCCAGCACAGCCTTGCTGGCTCCCTCTCTGGTACCAGACCCCACAGAGTAGGAGCAGACGTATTTCCTCCTGATGTCATTTCCAATTCTAATTTCATAGAGCTGCGAAGGGAGAATGTATCAGAGGAAGGCTCCTCCTGTTACCTCCCACCCCAATGTGTGGGTTGGTTCATCATCTTTCAGTTTCTTGGGAAGGAAAGAGGAGCATGCTGGAGATGTGCGACACTGGCTTTTGTATTTTAATTTTCTTTTCCATGTTATGCCTCTGTATGTCTCCTGAGATCACCGAATGATTAGCCACAAACTCTGGTTGATGATCCCTTTAAAAGCAGTTTGCTGTGCTCCTCTAGAAAACCAGACTATCCTTCAGGCAAAAGCAGCATACACAAAATACGATGTATTTGCAAAAAAAATGTGCCTTTCCCTCTTTGAAGCTGCCTGTAATTACATATCCAGGGAATTGTTTGATGTTTATATTTTCAAGTATATGACTGCTTGTATTTAACATAATATTTTTCATCTTTTCCCTTTCTTGTTTCATTTTCTGTGGTCATAAATTAAATTACATTATGTTGCAAAAAGAATGAGGATTGAGAGCAAGTCACAGCAGCCCTGAAACAAGAGGCCAGTAACCAGGAAGGCACTTTTAGGTGGTGGCCATGTCCCCTGAGCCTTCCAAAGGAGATGCCAGCTGGCTTGCTCTAGCAGCTCCCATTCAGAAGAGAGCCTGGCTATTTCCCATGATGTCTGATGCCCAAAGGGATCCACTGACTAGTCTGACATCACTTCTTGGGGAGAAAAACTGGCCAGCTGCCACAGCCTGTCCCCCCTGCAGCCAGACCAAATGTCTCCTGCTCAATAAAACTGGCTTTGGGCCCTTGGGTTAAATTCTTCTCCTGGATTTAGGAGCATGGGCTCTGAAAAGCTTAGTTGGTTTCAAAGGAGATATTATGGATTTACACCAGTTTCCTTGTGATCAGAAGCCAAAGTGAAGTCTAGAGTACATAAAATAAATCCAGGCTTTTGGTCTAAATTTATAAGGTTGCTTTAGAAAGCCTTCAAACAAGATAGATCCTCTGGTCCAAAATACATTTCAGTTGACTTCATCCTTGTCAGCCATTGAACAACATCCTAAAAATCTTCTTTTGCCCCTAACACAACATTTATTATTTACATAATATATGTGTATACATGTAAACAGTACGATGGAAGTAATTTCTACTATAAATTTACTGTCTTCTTTAAAAAATTTATTGTGGCTTTCTGACTATTCTTGAACTCATTTATTGCTCTCACAAACACTTTATAAAAATTTTAATAGAGCAATTTATACTCTTTAGGTTGGGAGTTAATTTTCTTCATACAAATAGACTGTTAATTTAGTTTATGGTTGCAGACATGAGTCCCAAATAATGGACTCTAGGAACAATGCACTGACATCAGTGGGATTTGTGTATTTCTGCAGGCAGAATTACATTGTTAATTTTTGAGCAATATTTGTTTGTACATTTTGGTTGTCAATATCTTGGCCACTAGAATTAGAGAATCTTAATGATGCTTATTATAATTAGAGCCTTTGAATACTTAAAATATTCTTTAACTATCTTCATGTATTGTCTGGGACAATTCCCCCTTTTTAAATCAGATGCTTTAATGGATGGTCAGTTACATGTGCTGTCCTGTGCTATGGTGGGCATCAGCTGCTTGGGACAATATTTAGGACTCCAGAACATTTTTGAAGAGATGTTATTGGTGTGTTAGTGCGTTTGTTTCTTGTTAGGGTTGTTTAATTCTGCTTTGTGAGTGTGTTGTCAACTGCAAACACTGAGAAACTTCAACCACGTGAGTTATGTTTTCCCTACTCTACTCCAGGAGACTTATTTTTAGCTAGAGAAAGCTTTAGACAGAGTCTAGCTCAGCAAAAAGGTGGGAGAAAGGCACAGGAAGTGCCAGTGGGGATGGGGAAAAGTGGGAACTTGAGGGAAGGAAACTAATTTGGGAGCCATTACTGGGCAGGGGAAAGGCAGCCCAGAGGAGCAGGAGGAAGGTGTTACACTGACCAGTGAAGTCTGTGTTAAAGTGAAGGACTTTAAACTAGAGTCCTGGAAAGTGAGCTGACAGAAATCGAATAGAACTGGATAAGGAAGCAGAACCCATGGAAGCAAGTTTTTGGAGGGATAGGGCAAGACTTGGAAGTGGTTTCTAGGAGGACTTGCTGCAATACCTTTCCATGGACTGCAGTGAGCCTTACTTGCCTGTAATGCCCTGGATCATCCTGCTTGAAGAGAGAGAGGTCTCAGTGGCTGGGAACCTGTCCTGCCACCAGAGTGTTTCCAGGCTGGCAGGCAGTGCCCTGCAGTGCCCTCTGTGCTCCCTTGGCACAGCCTGTCCTGTCCCCTGGTCCTGGTGGTCTCAGAATGGGATTCCTGAGGGAAGGTCTCAGCAGTAAAGGTAAGAGGCAAAGAAGGTTACTGAACACAACAGGCTTTGCCATGTCCTTTTGTCACCAGGCCCCAGCCCCATTCAGTGCTGGTACTGTTTTCTCCTGTTCCATGCTGATGTAGTTGTAGAAGCCTTTCTGGTTCATGTAGCTCATCAGATTGAGCTCTAGGGGAGCTTTGGCTTTCCTAACCCCAGCCCTGAAAGCTTGGACAGAATCTCTTTGGGTCAGCTGTCTCTGCTTCCATTTCTTGCATGCCTCTTCTTTATGGTTGTGTTTATCAGGAGCTCCTTGACCATCGATGTAGGTCTCCTGCTGCCTTTGCTTGATTTTCTGCTCACAGAAATGGATGATTCTTGAATTTGGAGGTGGTGATCTTTGAAAATGAGGCAGAGGAGTTGCTGGAAAAGAAAACAGATCCAAAATGTTGAATGCTGCTTCAGAAAAATCACATTTTATAGCTCTGCAGCTGTCAAAGGTTTCCTGTCCTCCTCTCATTAAGTGGGGCTCTTTAACCAAATTTTTCATTGCCATTCATTTATTTTCTAGGTATCTGTCCTGAGTTTAAGTTCTGATTGACAGAAATGCTGAGCACTACTTATTGCAACCAAGATGAATATTTTGTAATTTGAACATGAAAAGATATATTGTTTAAAGCACTCTGTTCAGAGTATCTCAGCAGCACCTCCACGTTAAAGGATACTTTTGACCTTCATCTCTGTGTACCTCAAATGCCATCCCTTATCTCACAAGAGTTTGTGAAGTTAAATTAATTAATCATTGTGAAGCCCTCAGAGACAGCAGTGATAAATGAGACAGAAAAGTCTATGCAGGAACTATTGCTCTTCTGAGATGGTTTGAACAGTGAGAAACAAACACGGCTGGTGCCACACACAGCATAGGAAATGTGTCAGAAGGTGCTGAGGAGCTCTCTGTGAAGGAATACAAATACAGCTATGCAGATAATCTTAAATGTTAGCATTTCCCAATTTTTAAATGACAATTTTCCAAACTTTTAAGCATTACTACACATAGTTATGGCAGTGTATTCAATACCTCAGCAGAACTGGTGGTGACATCAGAAGGGTTTGCTGTATGTCACAGCCCTTCAGTTTTTCTTTAATTTGTGACTCATATTTCATTAGTATACTCTCATAACTAAAACTCAGAAGGTTTTTCACTAATGAAACTAATGAAATAAGAGTGTCTCTGCTGGAATACGAAATGGTCTCATTAGGAATAACACATTTCTTAGACACAATACTGAGCTCACTATATAGTTAATTATCTGTGTTTTTCTCTGAAGTGAAATATGTATCTTAAATGGTCTGTAATCACATATTTCACCCAGTACATATCTTGATTACTAACAAAAAACATGATGGAAAACATCTATATTGCAAGGAAAAATTCCTATTTTCATTAACATAATTGAACATAAAAATATATAAAATTTCTATAAAATTATGGTTGTGAAACCACTGCACCTTTGTCATGTATCTTGTTATTTTCCTTTATTTTCAAAAGTTTTGAGCTTGGCTATAAGCCTAAATTATTAAAATGTGAACACTGTCTCCTGTTATCTTTCCAAAAATCAGATTTTCTAGTGCCAACTTTTGAAGTTCCAACCTCACAAAGTCTTCTTCTTTCTAAAAGATGGAACATGCCCTTCTGATCCAGTATTTGCCATTCAGACAGCAAAGAATATTTGCTTCTATTCACTTCAAGGAGATTTAAAATTAATGAACTTCACAACTGAGAGTACAAGATATTTGAAATTTTGCTGTGGTTAAAAATCAGCTGAAACCATGGAGTCAGCATATTTTTACAGAAAGCTGAAACAAATGGGATGAGACAGTGCTCACATGGTGCTGGACCTTTGGCACTTCTTATGCCCATTGAAACGTGTCTGACACTACTGTGAGCTTGTTCCACAACCAACCTGCTCTGCTGAGTAGGAAAATGCCTCTAATCTATCTGTTGCCATAACTGCTTTAGTGCTGTCTCTTCTTCCTCTGTGCTATTTACTTTGTGGTACATTTTCCAACAGTAATTGTACCAACTCTCAGCTTTCTTTTGTGGAGCTGAAACTGTTAAACTCTCAGAGTCTTGACTATTCAAGAACAGTCAAGAACTTGAACAGAGTGCCTGTTCTTTTGCTAATGCCCTCTCTGCATGTCCCCTGTTTTGAATTCAAGATTTTGACATGGATTTCCACAACAATAGTGTGGTGAAAGTCTTTCAAATACTTCTCATAGCAACACTGGTATTTCCCCTTTTCCAGCTGCAAAACACTTCATCTGTACTTGCAAACACTCTACTACCTAGCAGAAGGTATGTTTTCAACAACAGTGGCATGTGAAGGTTTATAGGTTTCCTAAATTTGACACATCTTTTTGCTCATCTGCTACTCCAGCAGATAAGAGGACACTGGGACAGTACCTTAAAGCAAAGCTTTCAGGAACACAAACTGTATGCAGTGAAACTGAACCAGACCTAAATTCTTCTCACCAAAGTCAAAGCAACTCATTCTTTACTGTAAAAAGAGCAGTAAAGAAGACATAATCAGATAACCTACAGGACTATTTTTTAATATTTAAAATCCCTCTGAAAATTTATGCTTAGTGCCTAATAATGGTAAGGGCAGAATTTTAGAAATGAGCCTACAGAAAGTCAGGCTATCACTGCCAAATGCATTGGAGGGTGGGGAATGCTGGGGATGAAAGCAGGATTTATGTTCCATTGCTTCTGTTAAATTTTGGGACATCAGAAACACACTTAGCACAGCTCCCCAGGCAGCCTGGCCATGGTCCAGCTGCCAGTGCCCTCCAGCACTGCCCCCTGCCCTGCTGGCAGCCCTGGGGGGGGGCTCTGTGAGCTCCTTGTGCCTGGAGGCTGCACAATTGACTGCACCCTTTCCCTGCGACCCAGCAATCGCCACCATGGGAGGTTTACACTTTTCTGTCATTTACACACTGAAAACTCTTATTCGGAATTATGACAACTGTCAATTTCCACATAATTAAAGAGGGCTTGATGTAGCAGAAAAAATGAATGTTTGCACTTGTGTTCGCTCATCTCTGCCCCCTCCTGAGAAGCGAATATTTAATTTCACCAGATTCTTTATGAGAGAAAAAGTGGTACTCAGAGACAGCTGGAATCTGAACCTCCAAGTTTAGCATGACAGCATGAAAAATAATTTTTCATTAAAGACAGTAAGTATCTGGTTGATATGTCGGGCACTTTATAGTCATAGTCTGAAATATTGTTAAAAATCTAACCAGCCACGGGAGGTTTCAAGAGGAATCTGTATGTATGGTGTGCTTCAGTTGATGACAGAAATAAATCTTTTACATACAATGTCAAAGGCAGAATTCTGCAGCCTACACAGACACAATGAAAAGCAGGATGATCCTAGATGTTATTTTTAAGTCTGTATCACTATTCAGGATTACACAATCATTCATTTGACTTAAGAATTACTGAGAGTGCAGAGATGAGAAGACCAAAGAAAGGGATAAGGTCTTCACAGCTGTCTGGTTTTTTAAAAGTACCAAAATATTGTCTGAAAAAGCCATACAAGTAAGAGAACCGGACAACAGTGAATTTCTTGAAAAATTTGATTAAAAGGGACTCCATAGGTCCCTCCCTTTTAAAAGTTGTGTGAAACAATTTTCCTTTGTGGGGACTTTTATGAATTTTTAATGAATAGTTACCATTATTTTTATCCATGACAAAACCTATGTATCTTGTGGGCAGCAAGGGCACAGTCCTGTCTGCGGGAAAGAATTCTAAATGTTCACATGTTTCTTCTATGGAAAAAAAAACCAACCATCCTTTGCAAAAACATTTTGTTGCTGTCAACAGGTTTTAGTGATTTTTGTTGAAGTCAGTGATGATTTTGTAGAAGTACTTTTCAGTTTGGTCAGTGCCATCTCTCAGGGAGTGATGAGCAGCTGTGGCTGCTGGAGAACATGGACTGGGCACTGCCTCATGGTGTGGGGGTGGCCCCATGGCAGCCCAGGAAAACACACACCTTGCCTGGCTCCCAGGGGTGCAGGAGCAGGATTTAGTTGTGTGAGATGATCAGAGGGAAGGTTTGGTTTGTTGTCTTGATCCAGTGCTGAAGTGCAGGGCTATCCCAGATGGTGCCAATCCTGTGGTTTGTACCTTTTCATTTCCCAGTCTTTTTACCACCTACTTCCTCTGCCCTGGTCTCCTCTACAACACTCACCTAATCACTTCTTTCCCCACTGCTCCCAGTTTTGCTACATCCATCCCAAATTTGTCAGTTCTGAAACCATTACCTATGTTTGTTGTGGTCTGAGTGATGCAGTTACCTTGGTGCCTTGTGAGATGTTACTCCCCCAAAGGTCTGCAGAACACTTCCCCAGTTATCTGTGAAGTTGGGCCTTCTGTTCCATTTCTCACAAAACTCCCCCTTCACCACCTGTGAAACCCAGCCCTCCTGCATGGTGCTATCTGTAACTTTAGTCATTTTCTCACTTTCTTATCAATCATGTTCCGCACTTTCTCATGTAATGTCCAGTAATTTTCCACATCTTGTTCCCTCACCTAACCTCAAGCCAAGGCTTAGTCAGTAAACCAGTTATTTGATCTAATGTTGATACCCCATAACAGATTTTCCATATTCGTTTTTCCAATCTGTCATTCGATCCAGATTGATCCTCTTCATTTTCAAATCCCATTATTTACCTACAAACTTCTTCCTTACTTATCTTTCCTCCTGCTCAACTGATTCACTTGTTCCATTGATTAGGGATGTTACAGGATGAATATTTTTTTCTTTACCTCTTCCTATCAGTCTGTTATAATCTAAAGACATTTGCTGGCCTGAAAGAAGTGGAATTAACCACAAAGATCCAGCAACGAGAGGAGTCGGGGCAGCAAATGCAAGTGCTGATCTCGAGAACAGTGACGTAGCCCTAGCTCTTCCTAGTGCCCCTGCTGTCTGTTCTTGAGGACAAAAGTACAGAATCTGAGGTTCAAGGAAGAGATAATATTGAAGATTAAAATTCAGGTGTTGATCACCCAAAAGCACTTTGAAACCTCCTTTTTTTCCCTATAAATTTCTAAATTTCATGTCTCTTCAGAGGACTTTGAGTTAGGAATCCAAAAATGGATATATCCAAAATAATTTGGGCTTTAAAGATTTTGTTAATAACAGTGAAGTATTACAGACTATTCTCATGTTCTCCCAGCACAGTGCAGGT
Organism: Buphagus erythrorhynchus; assembly: GCA_013400855.1. Classification (NCBI taxonomy): domain Eukaryota; kingdom Metazoa; phylum Chordata; class Aves; order Passeriformes; family Sturnidae; genus Buphagus; species Buphagus erythrorhynchus. Next base: position 69,303 of record VZTT01026400.1, on the reverse strand, counting down.
CTGGGACACCACCGCACTCCACAGTCCGGCTTTTTGTCGCTTTGTATTTACTGTCAAAGCTGGATCCAGCCAGAGCTGCAAGCCTGTGCTGAGCTGAACACAGCACTCCAGCAGCAAGGAGAGGATCTGCAGAGTAGGAGGAGGCAACACAATGTGCTTGGAAGTAGATGTCATCCTGATGGGACTACTTGGGTAATTAAAGTGAGCAGGGAAGCTGAAATGATAATACAGGCATCAGGATGACTCCAGTGAATCTGAGATTGTTATATTGTGTTGGGATCCATCTTGCAATTTTCTCCTTTTCAGTGCTCCCTCTCCAATTTACACAGTGTAACAAAGATTTGAGAAATTAATTATTCAGTTTTCATTAATTTCTTTGGCTAAAAGTGCACAGCTTGAAAGAAAAAAATTGTAACTTTTGGATGGTATGTAATGTTGTGGGTTTTGATGATTCATAACTTTGAGTTGGTTCCATATAAATTAAATCTCAACATTTCATGCACAACCACATATTTCATTCCTTCACCCTGCACAAATATTATTGTCTTGGGTTTTTAGCAACCAGTGCATTTTTTTTTCCATTATGTGTGGAATTACCACTGCAGCACATACTTCCTTATGTCACGTCAAAGTGGAGTAGCCATGGGATGGTTCTGCCTCTTATTCAGAGGCGGCTGCATCCTACTCTGTCATTAATTATCCAGAGCTATGAGAACATCTCCTTTTTAACTGCTGTGTTAAATTTTGTTACATTTTGAACAAAACCGCATTAAAACCCCGACTCAAAATGCAAAGTAATGATGCTCTCTCTTAAATGTGCTTGGAATTTCACTACCATGAACTTTGTATCAGTTAGGATCTCTTATTACTATCCTTTATTTACATTGGGCTGGGAGATAAAAATGGAATTGAAAAAGTAGAATAAAATAATTTTTATCACTTTATCTTCAGATTCACCAGCCCAAATCTGCCTCTCTGTACTCTCAGCCTGCACAAGAGAATGTCACTGGTATAGGAAGGGAAATTACCGGAATAGGAGGGCTTCAGCATAAACAAATCCAGAGGCACATAAGGCTTTCAAACTTCATGACAGCACAGTGTTCTGAGACACCTTTCATGGGGGTAACCATGGCATGGTAATGGGGATGGTTGTAGCTTTGCCTGCAGCAATCCTGTTTCTTGTCTGAAGTCAGCTGAAAGCTACATCAGGAATCTCCAAGAAGTGGTTCATTGGTGGGTGGGAAAACTGGCATTAGCATTGAGTTAGGGGCCTTGGATGAAACAATCTGCCACCAGAGGTTAGAGCGGCCAGGAAGCTTTGATGTAGCTGGAGCAGGGATCCTTTGTTTTCTGTTCGTAAAAAGCTCCCCTGTGGAGTTTTTGTTTGGGTTGTTAAAATCTGTTTAACTCAAAGAGCTGACAATAAGCACTTGGGAGCAAAACTATCTCTTTGAAAGTCTTTTTGCTGTTCAACTGCATTGGCCAGCCCTGCCAATTTATAGCTCTGTTGACTCCCATGGCTATGAAGGCTGCTTAAGCAAACAATTAAGCTTAGCTGAACACTCTGAGCACCCCAGTGGCAAAGTGTGCACTTTTTCTATAGGCCTAGAAGATACCCAGAACAAAAACATTTTTATAGTCGCTGTTTTCCAAGCCGTGGCATATGGGCAGCTGGAGGTTCCTGCGTTTAGTAGTCAAGGGCAACCTGCACTTAGTGAGGACTTAATTTCAGGTGTAGCAGGGCCCTGAACTAAGAGCAAAGCAATTATAGCAAGTATTAAAGATGGGTGTCATTTTACACTTGGTGTTCCTTAGGAAGGCCATGTCTGCTCAATGCCTAATACAATCTGTTTTGATCTCTGATCAAGGTTATTACACCCCCACAGCAACTGATTTGATCAGTGTTACTCATTATTTCCAAAATAAACCCTGAGGTCCCTACCTTATGCTCACAGGCAATGAAGGCTGCCTCTTTCTTTTGCCAAGGCCTGTATGATGGGCACAGATGACTGGGTCACCACTGGCTGCATCCTGTGCCTTTAAACCTGAAGCAGGAGAAAGGTTTAGATGCAGGACAGCAGCCAGAGAACATGTGATAAAGGGTCAGTGCAGTCCAGGTGCCCTGTGTGGTGGGATACCTGCCTGCCATATCAGCTCTCACACTGGGCACCTCCAGCATAGGACTCAACCTACAAGCACATGCCTGTCCCATCCCCCTCCTGCCTAGGGCAGCCTTAGAGAATAAGATTTGGATATCTGTACAAGCAGATAAATATTTGCTCCAAGGTGTATACCATAGTGTGTATTATCCAAATTTACTAGAGTGAAATAGTCCACAGTTGTTCTAGGTTCAATATAACAATACTAATGATACAGAATTAAAAGATGGTCTCAAGAGTTTACTGTTTGTTCTATTCTGGAAAGTCTTCTGGGGAATTGGTGAAATTTTATCTCTGTAACACCAAAAGAAGATAAGGTATATGAGAGCACCTGATTTTACATGGGAAAACACCTTTGGAAGAAAAGAAGCCAAACTTTGACAAGTTTTTCAATCACTTCTAAACAACATGAATTGAATAAATTTAATCTCTGCTAGATTTTAAGTTGGCTTTTTCTCTCAGCCTGAGACATGTAGTGTAGTGCCATTGCAGCCTCTTCTCTGCACACTTCCCTGCTCCAATTTACTCAGGGTGCCATGGCTAGAAAAAATGTAAAGAATGAGTAGTATCTCCTGCTTGCTTTGGTACTAGGGCCACTTTTCCTCTATAAACAGAAAGAAATGATTGAGAGTGAACTTTCTATGCTGCAATTCTCATGGAAACAAGCGAAGGGCCCCTTAGAGTTTGTCTGTGCTCAAGTTCCTGTACAGATTTGTAAGCAGCACTGACTGCTTTTACTCTCTTCATGGTTAAAGAACCTATTCCCACTGCAGCAGACACTGGATGGAAAGTCACTACATAGCAGTTGTTCCAAAAAGAAATAAAGAAGGAATTTTGCTTAATAATTTTATACTGCTTTTATCTACCAAGAATGGCAGCACTCTTTAGAACATTTGGAGAAGGCAGGAGGTGTTTTGTGGGAAGTAGTAATGAAAAATTCATGAAGGATTAAAAATAGTTGGATTTTTTTGGGTTTAATTCAGAATCTCTTTATATTTCCCTTAGTTTCCTTCCCTATTTTTATTGAATATAAACAAAGAACTTGTTCTAAAAAAGTTAGATGAATGGGAATGAACTAGAGTGAGATAAGATATAAATCCAATAATTCCTAAAGTAGGTGGTTAAACTCTAGACCCTATATCTGTACTCAAGTGTTGAAGTGGTATGGTTTGTTCAGATGTTCAGACCATCCACAGATTTATGCACAGTTACAAGGAATTTGTAGGTGACAAATTCCCTGACAATCTATTTTCACTTTTTACCTGAGGAATGATGGCCTAAGACACTGCAGTTGCATTTAGCTTTATCTAAGCCTTTCACCAAGCCTACACACCCTCCCTTTCACACTGCTCAAATAAAATGTTCCTATAACACAGGGCTGTGGAGACTATAGGAAAAGGATGGAGAAATTCTAGAACAGAGATAATTGATGTTATTGAATCATGTTATCTGGAAGAGCTCTCCAACTATAGCCCACTAGATGATACCAAGAGGAGCACTTAAAGTGCCATCCTCCAGTGCAGGCACTCTGACACACTCTTACAATTATTCCTCCCAAATTACTCAGACAATTCCAAGCCTTCAGAAAAACTGCAGAAATGAGGTAGCAAGGGAATGGAGAACACATTGCAACTCCTTAGAGGCACGTAAAGCCCCTGTGAGAAGAGTGCCAATCCCTGCTGAGCCAGGTTTGTGTAATGCAAGAGCACAGGGTGACAGGAAGGTGTTTGAGGAGTAATATCCAAACTGGAACCTCTTTCTATGACTATGCCTGGGTTTCTGCATCACGCCCACTATGGTTAGGTTTTAGAGGTAAGCAAATATGCCATGTTTTTTCTAGTTTTCTTCTACTAAAATCCAATTATATTGGGTCACAGTCACCCAAACAAAAACTAGGTATTTGATAATTTCATATAAAGCTGAGGTTAAAAGCCTACCTTCAATTACTATTTCCCTGGTAACATGTTCAAGGATTTTTACAGAAAGCTACAAACCCCTCCCCCCAACTTAGGTTACTCTTTCAATCTCTAAATTTCAGAAAGGTTTCAGGGTTAATATTATTTTTGCTTGTTTTCTTTTTCTTACTATAAATATGATGAGCAGAAAGATGTTGCCATGGTGAGATTTTATAACGTACTTAAAAGCACTTGTTGCAGTTATGTACCACAGAGCCACCTTCACTTATGTGTGAATTGTAAAGACACATGTAAAACTACCCCAAAGAAGTAGAGTCTACTGTCTCAGATGTTTGCAATACACACTTAAAGCACAGATGTCACAAACATTTTAGCAGCCACTATGTTATTTGGAAACCTATTCCTTTCCAGAGAGAAATGGGGAAAATGGTTGAACCAAATGAATACACCTTACACTTAAATTGTCATCATTATCTGTAGTCCATCTTTGTAATAAGCTGAATGAGAAATTACAAAATAAAATTAACACAGAGTTTTTGCAATCTAAGTTGCCCATTCCTAAACCATGTGCTGGAGGAAGGTTTGCACAGAGCCATGTGAGATGCTTTGAGCACTATTTTGCTGCTGCAAAAGGCAGAGCTCTGACAAATTACTGAGGTATAGCATCATAGAACCTTCTCCCAGGAAAGTAGGAGCCTGGGGGCTGCACTTCAGCTAGATCTGTGCTGCTCTGAAAATAGGAGGCTCTGGAGGCTCTGCCTCCTGCCCATTTGACTTTCTTACTGACATCTGGAAGCAAACCTGTGGGCTCTTTGCCCAGGCACTGCTGGTGGCTCCCTTGTTCTCTTGGCATGCTCAAGCATTTCCCTTGAGTCTGAACTTGAAGGTTCACTGTCTGCTTAGCTTTTAAGTCTGAGAAAACTCTGGGGCTCATCTTAAACAGATAACATGGGCTTGTGCTCTGGAATTTCTCCAAGAACTTTAGAGCACTTAAACCTCTGGCATATATGCAGCATGTCCATACTGCTGCTTTGTCTGGGATAGAGCTGAATGGCTCCCACCAGAGTTGACAAACTTTAATTAACATCTCTTTAAACAGGCATTTTAAGCAGATACAAGAATGCTTTCTCACTAACCCCAAAAAGAAATCCTGAGCATATAACTAGCTAAAATGGAATGTAACACCAGTCTGAGTCCAGCCGAGGAAGGGGAAACAAAGCTCAAAAGAGTCTTTGCAGAGCTGGATACAGTTATAGTCTGAAGAAGGCCGTGCAATTGCTTGCTTGTTATGTGCATGCTAATGTGTGCCAAGCAGTGCTATTGGAAAGAATTAATTCCTGAATTTCCAAAGAAGTGCCTCTTCTAAGGTTTTGGACTCAGTTGTGCATCCATGTGAGTGGGGCAGCAGCAGAAGGCAGCAGTTCTTGCACAGGGTACCTTCACCTGGGATTTTACATAGGCCAGAACAAAAGGATTACATTGATTCCCTTCCTTTCACCAGCACTAACTCTTGGCTCCACTGTCAACAAGAGTCAGCCAGCTCAAAATGTCCAAGTACTGAAGGAAAAACCCTGCTGAACCCACAGCCATTCACTGTCAGAATCAGGGGCTTCAAAAGCTCCAGAAGAATTCTGGACATTTTTACAGTATTTGTGAATGATGCATGGTGACCTCCTGTATCAAATTAAAATAATATATACACACCTCTAATACATTGTTATCTACTTTATGATCTATCACATTACATATATATTTCTGGAATTTACTCAGTTTTCAAAAGGTTTCATCGATTTTTGAAACCAGCATTTCAAATGTAAACACTGCTTTGGAAAGGGAGAAGGGCACTAAACAGACTTAGAATACCAACCTAAAACTATAGCACTTGGCTGATAACATTTCTAAGGTTGCCTGGTCTATAATAGTTGAATTAAAGAAAAAATAAATCAAATCACGGGTTCCATTCACTTTCAATACTTATGAATCATTTATTTCAAAAGCAGGCACTCATTTAATGACTGTATGTGATATACCTCCTGTGAAGATAAAACCTAAACACCAATTGCTGTTAATGAGTGGTGTTGCACAGTAAGGTTAAATATCCACCAAAGGCTTACAAGCAGGTGTAAACACTCCTGGATGCCTGTGCTCAGATCTGGTTCCAGTATGAGAGCAATAGGGATACTGTTACTGCAGTCCAGTGACATGAGACAAAAACGTGCCCAAAAGTTAATAGCTGAAAAGAAGAAAATTATCATTTTAGAGGTAGGGATTGTTTTACTTGCAGCGCTGACTCTGTGCAGATGCAGTAAAGCCATCACACGAGTGCAACCCTCCCTCCAAAGACAGCCACTGCTACTGCTGCAGCCACAGGGAATGCAGCTCTGCTGCTGCAGTTCACTGGCTCTCCCACATACAAGGAGTGCTTCTTTGCTGGGCCAGAACTTTGGATTCAACTCGTTATTTAGCATCTGGAGTCTGGGAAATTACAGAATATTTCTATAGTGACACACCATGGCCTTTCACTTTCCTTCTTCTGGAATCAGGGAGACTTGTGGGGAACAGTTCTAAGAGATGAGGGCATAGGACGAGGTTGTAACAGATCAGTTCAGATTCTACTACCAGACAAATATGAAACATTGCATTAAAAACAGAATTCTTCTGACAAAAATGAGAGTGCCAAACATGCCTAGAAAAATGAGAATTACAACTCCTTTTAGATTTCAGAATATATCCATATACCATTAACATACATTAACACACCAAATGTGTTTCAAAATATTGCCAGGACATGCCCAATTTGAGACAAACTATTATCTTCTGTCTGTTTACTGATGATAATGGAGTGGCAATTTCTGCATAGTGAGTGAAAGACATTACCTATAGCGGATCTGTATAGCAATTATTTGTTAAAATCTTGCACATATCCAAATAAACTCTTTCGAACAAGCTGCAAGCCTGTGTCTTTAGTGTATAAAAAAATCTTTAGTATATAAAAATCTTGAGGAATAAAGGAGTTTCCTGTCAAACTGAAGTCAAGAGTATATCTGGTAACATGCCGAGAGACCACAAATAGGAAGGGTATCAATAACACTTCCCTCAATTGTCCTACTTTACGCAAATCTACTCCAATTCTGATTAAAAAATAAAAAAGTTGAGGAAATCTGGCTTATATCTGTGCATTGTTGAGTAATAGTTTCAGATCCAAACACCCTGTTATGTGATTATCTGCAACTCTTTCTGATTATGTACAGTCTATGCTTGGTTTAAATAAGTAAATTTCTACAATGTTATAGTAAAAAAAATTAAAAATTGGATCATGTGTTTTGAAAGAAGAAGGAAAACAATTTAAAAATTCTATTTGAACACATAAATGCCAGCTAACAAGAAGAAAAAAACACAGATTAATAATTTTTTTAAAAAAGAGGAAAGATAGGGACAACAATGATTGTGTAGAAGAAAACTATGCTTAGGAGGGTAGGAAGTTTTCAAAACTTTTACAAAGTTCCGAACTTTGTACTTCTTTATGAAATATGCATAAGCTGTAACAGCCCCTTTCCAGCTACATGAAGCTGTATTTGAAGTAGTAAAGCAAGGACACTTCTATTCTCTACAGGAGAACAAAAACTGAACAGATCTTCAAAAATATGAGTTGATGTATTTTATTTATGGCCATGATTCTCAGAAATGACTGCACTGATTTTTTATTTCCCCAAACTTTTAAAATAAGTCACTTTTGAAAGGGAACCTTCCATCCAGCAGCAGGGTTCAGCAGCCCCAGCAGGCTGAAGGAGGGTTACATCCTCCTGCCACATCTCAGGTGCACTGGGGGGGCTCCTGCAGGTCTCAGTCAGCTGCAGATTTGCATGGTGGGGCAGTGTAAAACTGGCTCTCCTTTGCAAACCACCTGCAAATTATGCCTTTGTGTTCAGAGGTGGAATTCTTAGTCAGGTTGGGATTTAAATACAGGTTGGGATGTAATTTTAGTCTTCCATTTCCAACTTCCTACATAATCCCTGCAACACGTACTTGGCAATGAATCTCTGTCAAACTGGCCATGTGTCCAGCTCCTTGGGAAGAGAAATCTTGGCACAACTCACAGCAGATGAAAGAACATCTCTCTCTGTTTTGCTCAACAGACCCTATTTTTCATCAATGTCCTTAGTCCTTCTGGAGGAGACATGAATGTGATACTCCTTAGTTCAAGGTCCTAGAATCATAGAATCATGGAATTGTTAGGATTGGAAGGATCCTCTGGAGGTCATCCAGTCCAACCCTATGCCAAGGCAGGGCTACCTGGAGCAGGTGACACAGGAACATGTCCAGGTGGGTTTGGAATATCTCCAGAGAGGGACACTCCAAAACCTCCCTGGGCATCTCTGCCACCCTCAGTGGGAGGAAGTCCTTCCTTACCAGATCCTTACTAATCTGCTGTCTATGAACGCCTTCCTTTCTGCCCTGGGCAATAGACTCTTTAATTTCCCTTTTTCCTCTGTTGTGGAAGAACAACAAGGACATGAAGACGAGGAATAGCCTTGTGGAAATAATAATAGCAAAATGGAATATAAATATGTCCTCCACTGCAAAATGCAAATCATATTTTAAGGTTACTATACTGTTGTTCTAAATCAATAACCTCTTTCAAGCAGACCAGTGAAATAAGCACATACAGATATGCATTCAAACAGATGCAGAAACAGACAGAAACGAGAAACACAATATATATAAAGAAAGAAACCACTATCTTATGCATTCACTTCTGCCAATTGCTCAGGCTAAATGAAAGCAGGAGACCAGGCATGTTATCCACCAGTATTTATGGGTGCACTATCTAGTCTCACTGTGACGTACATGCACACTTTTGTACTTGTAATTTCGACACATGCATTAGATATGTGTCCTATTTTTATCTTGTCGTACAAGCAAAGGAAAAAAATAAACACGGAGCCGTTTCCCTGACAAACCAAACAGTGGAGACAGGACCATTATCTCTGCGCCATCCATCTCCAGCGCTGTTTGGCACAAATGGCAATGGCTTTCAATATTGCCTTTTTTGCTTCCCCCCTCCCCGTGTTTTAGCAATTTTAAAGTATTTTCACAAGTGGAAGAGTGGCACTGTTTCCCCTCGTTTCCATGGATGCGCTCGGTGCGGTTGCCGTGGGGACGCGGCGCTGGGGGGGTTTGATCCCGCTTGGGGGACGGAGCGGGGGGGTCTGGCACTCGTAATGGGTGAGAAGTTTAATTGAAAATTAAGTGGGTGCTTCTTTTGAAGTGAGTTACTTGCTAGTGGATTCATTTTGCAGGAGCAGAAGAGTCCTGACCGCAGGGAGCAGGAGGTGCGGGGAGATGAATTGCTCAGAAGTGTTGTGATGATTCAGACTCGGTGCAGGTTTCTGTGTTGAAAGCCTTGCCCGTTTCTGTAGTAGTGCTTGAAAGGATTACAATGGGATGCTGCTTCCAGAATTGGGCAAGTGAGCAGAAGCGTGTTGAAAAGCATATCAAAAAGCAATACTAGAGCGTAGGTTGCACTGCAGCAGCCCTGGGAAACAAAAAGGCTGTGGCTCATGCTCTGCCACTTCTGCAGAACTCGTCGGGATTAATCTGCAAGGCAGCAACGCTCCCCCTGAGATCACCTCCAGAAGTGCACCAGGCAGTTTAGCTGTGCTTTTGTACATTTTTGTACAATGCACTAAATATTTGGTATCTTCAAGAAATATCATCTTATCAAACAGCTGCATAGGTCATGTGATCCTTTCTTTGCCCTGAGGTTTCTCTGTGAGCAGTTCCATTGCTTCCACTAAGTTTTAGTGGATAGTAAAGTGCCACTGGATGGCAAAGTCTTGGGGAAGACATTACAAAATCAAATGCAATCAAACGCCTTCAAAATGGCTTGGGACTCCTAATTGCTCTGACAATACTTCTTCTGGTATCAAGGTAAGTAAAAACAACAAATTAGAAATGCTTTTGAGCAGAGCAAGGTAAGACAACTTCAGCAAAGGAAATGGATAAGGAGGGCTGCCCTTAGAGAGAATGTCTCAGCTGCCACTTCCTGAAATTGAAAAACATTATTATACAATTTTTCCTTCTTAGCCAGATAGATTGATTCAAATAAGAATTTGCATTGGCTGACAACAGTAAACAGTGTTTTTTACAGGTGTTCCAGAGTAAATTGGGTAGTCTTTAACTATATCTAAATTTAGATAAATTTATACAATGTAAATTTAACTCTTACAAAGACTTATAAAAAATTCCATTAAATCATTGCAAGTCATTATCAAACAGGATTTTGCCAGCCTTCCAGCCACCTCCACTAAGCCCACCCTGAATCCTGGCACAGCTGCATGCTGTTGGAGAAGCATTGTAATATTTAACTATTTTTTTAATTCTTGCAAGCACCTCCCCAGTGAAATTTCTGTGATCTTCTCAATAATCTTATAATTTCCAGTTTGAATTCAAACTGCTCCCTAGGTTGTTTCCAAAACACACAAAAAGACTGTCCCTATTTGTGGAACTTGCAAGACAGATCATTAATCAGTTTTAGAGGAATCAACACCGAACAGTTTATGTACAGTGTGAGTTTAATATAATCCAGCATGAAATAAGAGTCAAATGAATTCCTCACCAATAGAAAGCCCAGCACTACCATTGTATCTGTGTTCTAAAGTTGGAGGCTTGTTCTTTTTATACCTCATATTTTGGTTTGACAAGCCAGCACAGTCCTTAGAGCAATATTGCATTGTCCATCGTGCAACACAACCAGCCTCAAAGCCTTGCACTGCCTTTGGCAGCCAACAGGGAAATAAATACACTCATGTGACTCAGTATTGTACCAGTGCCTCGTGCTAACCTCACTCACTCTGTCTGTCTGTCTCTCAGCAGTATTTCTAGGGCACCACACTATGGGAATGCTAAAAATTGTCATTGACAGGAGCCGAACCCACACATGCTCCGTTTCTGAAGGAGCAGTGTAATTTCTGGTACCAGAATGCCACTTCTAATTCTGGAAGAATGAATCCTGCTAGATAAAATAATTGACCAGCATGGTAGCCCCGCACTTGAAGTGGGCTTAAGCCAACACTCTGTTGCAGTCTTCAAATTCTGGTAGTTGATCCAAATTTTTTTATTTTTCTTCCCACCCCCACAAATCATTTTTCCACTTTAAGATCAGGGAAGGGACCTAAAATACCATCAAACACACATTTCTCAGGAGTAGTGGGCTGCAGCTCAGATCCTCTAAATTTTACATAACACTGCACAAAACCGTGTACATCTCTGGACATTTTTAAGATCCTCATGTTAGTATTTCTTAGCAATATATGCTCAGAAGCCTATCTGAGAACAGCAACTACAAGAAAATAAAGCAAATCCCATGTATGGCAATAAAAATAATTGGCACTTTATATACCATATTCCCCTAAGTTCAGATAGGTTCATATTTTGATGATAATGAAAACATGAATGGAAAATGGGCAGAGGCTTGTGTTCTTATAATTTTAGTATGCTCTAAAAACAGTTATGTGAGTGTTGTTACAGAGAAGAATGACTTGGCTTCACAGACCTTGTCTTCAGTCAAAAAATAACTTTTTTTATTGCAGGGCTAACAAATTACGAATTTTATGCGTTATAACATTTCTAGAGAAGAAGACACTCTAAGTCACTTGAAGGAAAGCTAATCCTTGTGGTTTACAATTTAAAACCACTGCACAGATTCCAATCCCCAGCTTGGCTGAAGGTATGGGCTCTTTCCCTAGACAACAGAGAGGGATGGAATCCTTAAAACTATGATTGGGAACTGGAACATTTTGTGGAACATACATGCTGGATATCTAAAGTGATTGCTTTGAAACCAATCCCGATTTTAACCTGTGATGCATGTGTTTGTATTTTGTAACCTTTTGCATTAATTCCTGCCAGTATGTTACAATGGTAGCAACAAAACTACTTCAGAAACCACAGTTACTATTTTATAATAGAATTTGTGAGAGTGAGAAGGAAAATTTTTAGTTAATAATGCATACGAGTATAGCCTATGGAAAGAAAATTCAGATTTTGAGGTCAGGGCTAATAAACACGCAAATGTAAATATTAGAGGAGAAAAGGCTTTCCTATATACACCACAATGTACTGCATTAAAATGGTCTGAATTTTGGGAGAAATTGGCTTCCTGGGTAATCAGGAATGTAATCTTTGCATGAAATCCACAATATTCTATTGCTACTGCACTGATAAAGTGCTCATGTGCTACTGCTGCACACTGAGGCTGAAACAGGTCCTGCCTTCCTCACACTGCTCCAGGAAGAGCTATCTGTAGCTGTATCTATCCATGGCCTCAGTTCATCCTTCCCAGGCTGCTCTTTTCTAGACTTGGCACAAGAGCAGAGCCCAGGGAAGCAGCTGGGGTTACTTGTGCTGGTACCAGAGGGTTTTGCTGTGGGTCTCAGGAGGAGAAAGAGAATTACAACAGGCAGAATTTACCTCCTTTCTTCACCTTCCTAATTTCCTTACTGTCATAAGTTACCTGCTTTTCTTTCAGTTAGGTACTGTAAACCTCCTAGAAATTAACAAAACATTTTCCATTTCTCTTGGGAAAAAAAATAGTAAAAATAAGCAAAATAAATAAACATTGCCAGTCAACAATGAATTAGGTAAGACTTGAGGCACACTCTGAAGCCCTGTGGGCCAGGTTCCTATCAGGACCTGACCTAGGGGGAATGTTACCAGCTGGCAGATCAGAGGAAACTGAAAGGGATAACAGGACATATTCGTGGCACTAAATTTACATGTCAGTCATACTGGCATTCAAATACATCAAACACATTTATTTGTAAAGAGGTTTGACTGCTTAATATCTTCTTCTTGTGGAAATACAATCAATTTCACCATTATATAAACTAAGACATAGAATAACTCCAAACCCATTGGTCACAGGAATGGAGTTAAAATCCCTTGTGTTGACACAGTAGTGGAAAATACTGTGCTGTATCTTACATTTCCGTGAACAGTAATGGAGAACACAGAAATAAAATACATTTAGCAATTCTGATATGTGTGCACACCACATTTTGCACAGCTATGAGGTCTGGATGCTACAGGAAGAGCAGCTAAGCTCTGTCACTATGTTAGTCAGGTCTATCCCACCCAGGTCTCCAGGCAAAGATCAGAGGCAGTAGCTCATGCAAATGTTGAGTTTCCAAAGAGGCTGCATAGATAGTAAAATGAAAATCAACTTGAAACAATGACAACATTATAATATATATATAGTATTACAGGTCCCATTCTTTCAACTACAGTTAAAAGGCAATCTGTGAAAGAATGAGCAATAAAGTAGCCAGTATTTTTTTCTTCTGGAAGCAATTGCTCCATGTGGCTCTGAGTCTCTTTCAGCACTTCTGCTCCATATATTTAAAATTTATTTCTTAAAAAACTCTGCAGCTTCCCCTGTCCTTTGCCAGTGGAGACTGAATGATGAATAAAATAATTGCTGAATAAAATCATTGCTGATAGAACAGCCTCAGCTATTACTTAATTAGTAGAAATTTGCTGATGTTATTTTCTACTTGCATATCCATCACATAAATGTGAAGGACTTGACTTTCTCCTTCTAAAAATTTATTTTCAATTTGCCTAAAATCTGTATAAATGTAGCAGATATTTTAATTACTGATAATCTTGAAATTGAAACAGCAGGAAATGAAGAGTTGAAGAAGGATATAGAAGGGTAAGATGGTCACAGAAAGGTAGAAAGATAACTTTATACAAATACTGCTCAAAGGAAAAAGGAGATCACACAAAATTACTAAGAAGGTGCTTCCACATTTGAATGATGTACAGAGAATTAGCAACAATCCCCTTAAATTGTATGCCCATTACATCACTCTCTAAGCAATAGAGTTTTTTCAGAGGACTCACAGTCTCCAGTCAATATTTATTCCAGCTGATATTCGACAGATCTACTTAACAGTGAATGACATGGTAGATCAAAGGCAAGGATAAAAACCCCAAGAAAACCAGACTAAATCAACCTCCCACTGATCAAAGAACAGTTGTGGCAATGGAAAGTGTCTTGCACCAGGCTGTCAGGAAGGGATGCAGCCAAGTCCTGCCTGAGCCCAGCAGAGGTGTGGGGGTTCAAACTGCCCCAGGCTGGCAGCTGGAGCTCGGACACAGGGCTGCCCTGGGCTGGGACAAAGTGAGCACGGGTTTGTGAACCCAGGGACATCCTGCAGGCACAGCCTGGCTGCAGTGGAACAGGCTGCTCTTGCATGGCACTCAGCAGCCTCCTGGGCTGAAAGAGGGGGTGAGTGTTGGGGTCTCTCATTTGCCTGTTGGTGAGGAATGGCTTCTCTTGGGATGTAACCCCTGCAGGGAATTCTGCCACAGCAGCTGAGCAATAGATAGAATGGAAATTTTCCAGTCTTCAAATGAGAAGACTTGAAGTGAACATTCTTCTTCTGGTGAAATAATGATCTGTTTTCCAGTTAATGCAGCAGGTTTTGAAACAATAGTAAGAAACTCATNCTCATGAAAACATCAAAAATCTCTTAGAATTAGCCACACATCTGGCGCTGACACACCAGGTTAGAAGAGACTGCTAAAAGGAGCTGGCTGGAGTTCCAATGAACAATAACCAGGCAAGGGGCTGACAAAAAGACAGAAGGTGGCTTCCTGAGCTGCATCTCTTGAGATGCACCCACAGCAGCAGTGGCTGAAACTGAGCAGCAGCCAGGCATTTGTGAGAGCCTGTCCAGCCCCAGCCTTGGGAGGCTGGGGAGAGCAGCAGCTGGAAGGGCTTGGTGGAGCCTGGACAGCAGCAGCCTCCAGCCTTTGGGTCACTGCCCTGCACTGAGATCCATGGGGAGCACAAGGAAACGAGGGAATGGGAGTTGGGAAGACTGGAAGCTGAATCTTTGAGGCAATTAGCATATTATAGACAGGTTATTGTGCAGGGAAAATTTGTGTGGTGGAAGGTAAGGACAAGAAATGCAAAGTAGAAAGTGTCAGTAGTCTGATTCCTCAGATTATAAATCTTGGTGGAACAGCCCTCGATGATTTTCCTGTGGTAGGTGGTGGGTCAGGCCTCTAGTGAGCTCTGTGTGTGGCATTCCCACAGGGCTGACTTTATACAATCCCTTTTCTCCCAGTGGCAATGTCACAGGTCTTCTCTCAAATGTACACTTTACAAAAATGAGCATGAATCTCATAGTTCATAATTGATTACAATTCCATTAGGAAACAGCAATATTACAATTCCATTAGGAAACAGCAATATCTGCAAGTCTTACATAATCTAAAGATGAATCAATTCTAAGTATATTAATGCTTTTAACAATTCCAAATTCTGAGTTAAATGCCTTACTTATTATGAAATCCTCATTTAATTACTTTAATAAATCTTGTTTACAGATTACTGTGAAAATCAGTGAAAACTAATTCACTTTGACCGTTCTGTGTGCAGTGCTGACAAAAATAGAACAATTTTTCTTTTTACTATGGTCTGGAAAGTGGAGAAAAAAGCTTTAATTGAATATAATCACAATATGCTAGCAGCACATGTTATTTTCCCACTATTATAACTGGATATTTTTAAGTTTGAGGAATTAATGCTTTTTATGGGAAAGGACTTTAGTCTCATTTATTGTGGGAAACAATCATTGAATATAAACCTGGTAACATATTTTATTTTAGTGTAAAAGATTTGAGTTTTGAACACTCTTTTCTGTCTTAACAGTATCAATGTCCAAGACATTTACTGCATGAGTTCATCTGTTATAGTAATTTGTTGATTGTTAGTGATCAAAATACAGAAGGATTTGGCCTGGCATATTTACAAAGCTCTGGCAGCCCCCCCCATATAAACTATTTAAACATTTTGATCCTGGCTCTCCAGAACCAATCTAGCACAAAGGCAAGGATGCCCCTGAAGCATAGAGGAAATAGCACATGGTTATGAGTTGTTAATGACAGAAATCAGGAAGTCCCCTACTTCTCCATTTCTGTCTTGTCCATGTTCTGAATTGTCAACCTGCTTCTGAGAAAATCATCAATTTCTATACTTTTAAATAAACAAACATGCAGGATAGGAGGCTTCTTCTTCATGGGGATGTGACTCAGACTTTGGGTGAGGTTTTCTTCCATTTTAGGGTCTCATGTAGAGCTCACCTCACTCCATACAAGGACTCCCTTTGACATTGCTGGATCAAATGCAACCATGTAATCCTTAGAGGATTACAGCACCACATTAAATGTTGGTTATAAAGCACAAGGACTATTTTGTACTTTGGCTCACTAGTGATTTTCCTTCTGGAACCCAGTTAAGCTGAAACAAACCACACATGGCATAGCAGAGGCAATAAAAAGAGAGTTGGACCATATGCACATCCACAAATCACAAGGACCAAACCAAGAAAAACCAAATGCCATTAGCATTTTTTTCAACTTCCTTCCTGATACATGAATTAACAACTTGCCCAGGAACCCAAAGGATACCAAGCCCCTCTAAAATGGGTAGAAAACAGGCTTAATCAAAACTAACATGCACCACCTCTCCAGTAAATACCAGTATAAATCTCATGGGGAGTGAGGTATGCCTAAGGACAGGGAGCTTAGTCATCTGTTTATACTGACACCCATCCAGAAAATACCTTCCAAACCTCTCTCTCTCTCAGGGTATAATTTCTGTTGTCATACCCTTCAGAAAGGAGGATCTCCACTGTAATAGCCTTTGTCATTTCATAGTCACGTAGACACTCTTAGAGTGCATAGATTCAGAAGGCTGAACCTTTCAATTATTGTCTTCTGATTTGAACTATTCAATTATTTCAACTATCGACTTAGAATTTCTTACTGACCTAGTTCTACCTGAAGCAGATCTGTTGCCAGCACTGTCTTTATCAGAAGTGCCCCTTTGGAGAGCTTAATAAGAATAGTTATGAATACAGTTGTTTTCTTTCAATGTATTTGGAGATTATTTCAGCACCCAGAAGGTTGTTTCTATAAATGAAAACAGTATTCAGTTAATAGCTGACACCTTTTTGTATGTAGTAGGGCACAACATACACACATAATAGGTTTCCTAATTGCTGCACAGAACTATTATCATCATATTAGCATGCACAGTATTACAATTCAAAAGCATTTTAAGCAGTATCATTTTCTTCAGGCTTGGCACAGCTCTTTTCTTTTGATTCCTGAAATCTGAACCCTGATGTGAGGAAGTGAGGGCTGTGGACATTTCCATTGTTCAGCAGCAGGAACAGGATTTGCATTCAAATGAACCAAAAAAAGGAAGAGAAGAGGTCTGTAATTAAGACAGTGCATACAGAGTTTCGTTGATAAAAACTCTAAAAGCTGATGATATTTTAAAGGCATATGTAGCCAAAGATAGGGTTTAAGCACACTAGAGTCTTTCCAGTGAAGCATTTGACAGGATGACCCTCTGAAGTGACCCAGCCTAACCAGGCTGGCTCACGTGGTGTAGATGAGGATGAGAGCTGGATTCACTTAACAGGGTACAAAAAGTACCTGCACTGACCTGACAGCAGCCTCAGTGAGAGCTGCTCCTGGTGCTGCTGAACAATTTACTTCTGCAAATTAAGCAATATTCTGGTATTTAAAACATCTGGCAATGATAAGTATCTGTATAGAGGAAGGGAAGTTGGAGCTTTGGGAAATAAGGGAAATAAAGTTCTGAAACTTGATGTAAAAGGTCATTCTTGTAAAAAAATGTTGAGTCTGAGGAAAAAAATCTCCATGAGGACTCTAAAGCAGGAGGACTCATTATCACAAGCCTGAGTGATCAAAATTGTCCACAAAATTATATTTCCAGGATATGTTATATAAACCCCCCGTAATTTATGGGAACAAACAGTTTGTTCCAGTAGAATTCCTGCCAGTCACATAAACTGAGGAGAGGAGACCATTATTTTTAAAACTGAAATTTGTCCTGAGAAACTGTCTGCTTTGCATCAGGGAGGAGGAAGATGGTCTGCAATCAGTCATATATCAACATATTACCTGGTACTGTAAGAACATTGTTCCAAGCTAAGACTCACATTCAAGGAATTAAGAAAAAATTGCAAGAATGACAAGAGTGTTGGCATTTAAGTGTTGCTATTTTATAACTTTTTAGTCCTTTTCTCTCCTAGGAAGACACTGCTTTCTGCAGTAGGCAGTGGGGTATCTGTTTACATGTGATGTTTTGGTGTAAGTCTGTGAGAATTAATTTTATTGCATTAGCAAGAGGCTATTTAATTGTCATGACAGAAAATTGGAGCATTATCTTTTAAAGAGCATTTTTCAACCATTACTCAGGTATTTTCCTTCTCCTTGCCATCACCAGAAACACAGGATTCTCACATTTAATCAGTGATTTCCTGTAGAGTGGACCTGAATAACTAAAATGCCCTGATTAATTTCAATTATGGGCAACAAGACT
Source organism: Buphagus erythrorhynchus (assembly GCA_013400855.1). Classification (NCBI taxonomy): domain Eukaryota; kingdom Metazoa; phylum Chordata; class Aves; order Passeriformes; family Sturnidae; genus Buphagus; species Buphagus erythrorhynchus. The sequence continues at coordinate 50,797 of VZTT01026400.1, read as the reverse complement.
TTTGAAAGCAATAATATCCTCCTTCTATTAATGGATTATGTTGGCTTGTTTGACCTTCTCATGGAGACAGAGTTAAAATGCTTTAGATATTAGGAGACATTATCTCTAATTTCAGAATCTGCAAACACATAATACTGGCTGAATTTCTTAGTGATTGCTCAGTTTGTGCATTGGGTCTCTGAGCTTATTTTGTCCTTATATGGTGGATGAGAATTAGGTATTTTATCCCTCAAATAAAATCCTCCAGACCTGTGAATTTCATATATTGCTAGTTGGAAGCCCACAGGGTAGAGCCCAGTTCCCATCAGGTTTTGTGAAGCCTAACAAAAAGTTGGAGTGTTTTCCAAGACGTTTGGAAGTGCAGGGATATTGATCATCATGGTTTGCACAGAGATACTCTGTTGTCTGCTTAAGAGCAGGTCAGGCCCCACTGGCTGAAGCCCACAGGCCATTGCCTTTATATTGCTCTACTTAATAAATAAAAAATACTACTTTGAAGAGAAATGTATGAAGGAAACTATTAAACACATTCTTTGACAACCTCAGAAGTTCTCAGTCCTCCAACAATCTCACTTGGAATGCTTATAGAAATGCTCCTGTATTTCAACTGGATCAGATTATCCTATTCCCAGTCTGTAATTTCCCAAAACAATAGCACATGTGTGCTTTTTCTTCACTTTGAGACTCTGCATGAAAATATTGCAGTGTTATAAATTACATGTTTGCAGTTTGAGAAAAGCCTTATTTGCACCCCATGTATAAGCCAAAGAATTACTCCATCCAAGTAAATCTCAATTATCAGTGTTTCCTGAAAAACAGTATTGGGGAGCTGTGTATGAATCGTTTCTATGGTCTCCTAATTTCAGTTACAAGCTGCTTTTCTATCTTTCTGTGCTTTAAATTCAGACTATGATTTGTCTGTTAGGTTTTTAAACTTGATCCAGACTTTAAAAGAAAAAAGTTGCTTTAAACATATTGTTTCTACTGAAAATGCATTAGCCAAAATAGCACTCAGTTCTTTCTTACAGAGACATGTTATTCTGCTAGGACTGAAACAAATAACATGTGGAAACAAATCTGTTTAAAAAGTTCACAGCTTTGCTTGGTTATTCAGCTTTGAATCTTTGACTGTGCTCTAAATTCCTGGAGTTATATTTTATATAAAAACTGATCTTCAGAAGATTTGGATTCAGGTGAACTTATGTATGTTGAGACATCAGGGTTTCTGCTTCCTCCAGAGTACACTGGAATGGGTCAGGTCTGGTCAGAACCAGCAGGGAAACAACGACCATGACAAAGCTTTCTTCTGAGCGACGAGTTTGCGGTGTGCAGGAGAGGAGAAGGACCTCTGTGGTAGATAAATGCTCCTGCTAAGGATTAATATGCCCTTGTCTGAACTGAAGCAGCAGTTCTGGCTGCTTTGTGCTGCACTGTAAATAGCTCAGGTGCTCTCCAGCCTGGGCTCCAGCTTGGGCACCAACTCAACTCCTCACAGCCAGGCTGGTGTTTATCATGCCCATCTACAGCTCATTCTTGAGTTACATTTGAGCACGCTGAATATATCAATATATACATATTTAATATATTAAACAAGCCTGTAATCGTTTCTACTTTCTAAAGAAACAAGTGCTTTCAAGCAAATGTTATTTGCAAATTAGTGCTGGGAAATCTGGATATAGGAACATTAAGTGAATAGTCTGTTCTCGTTAAGTGTACAGCAAAGACAGCAAAGAAAGTGGTCTGATGTTTTGATCACAAAACCATCCATCTGTTCCCATAGAATACCATCACTTACTCATCTAAATTTGGCTATCATTGTTAAGAAAGAGTAACTCCTGAACTTTGAATGCTTCTTGCTGAACTTGAACCTACCCCTTCCATTAAAGAGCAGTGGAAAACACTGAGACTGTTTGTTTCTTTAAATCCTTTCTTAATACATGCTTATATCTGAATTATCCTACTTTTCATTTCATTCAGCAGCTCTCACAGATACTACCTGTTGGTGGATTTATGATAATCCCATACATTATTAACAGCTCCAGAATTTTTCAGCAAATGAAATAGTAAGTACTGTGGTATCTGAAATAACACAGTGTGGTGAGTTGGAACAGCCATGTCTTAGGAGCTGTTGATCTTTCCATGTGACATTGTTTATTCCATTGATATTGGACAAGTGGTACACAGACATTATCTGCACTTAGTTGACATGAACACTGTGTATTTCAATAGCACAGTGACACTCAATCCACTCAGATAAGGAACACATACGGAATTAGCAGGAGTCCTGCACATTTTGTATCCTGTTACTCAACTCATCATAAGCAAGTGCACAGGATGTGCATCCTACAGATTCCCTAAAAATTGAGCAGAACTTCATCTTTATCTCTGTTGTCATTCCCTCTTGCTTGGTGTCCTGATGGTTGATATCACTAAGTTTCTTTGTGCATTTTCCCCGCATTGTAGAATATTTCCTAAATGGCTATGAGACAGTCCTTAGCATATAATTGCAGTTATACTTTTAAAGGGCAAGGGAATTATTTTTCTCACTAAAAGCATGGGGCTGAAGGTAACTCATCAGCTCATGTAAATCAGTCAAGCTTCATTAAACTCAGAGAAATTGCATCAAATTGGCTAAGCTGAGAACCAGACCCTTAATTATTCTCTCAGTAATAGACTTTGACCCTCTACCTTACAACTACAGCCACTGGACACTTTTTAAACCTCAGCTTTTCATAAGCACCTGGGATTTCACTCAGGGGAACTCAGATTTTAAATGAAAATTATAATGTGTGTTGGGGATTCTCACTGTACACTTAAAGCATTTAATGCAGCATTTAGACTTTTCATTCTTACTTAGTTGAAAATAATTTCCTTTCTTAGCTGTATAGGTTCATTGAGGCTGCTTCTTTAACCTTATTATTTCTAATTGAAAGCAACAGTAACAGTTTTGGTGTGCATAGATTTAAAATACCTGTTTACAAAGAAACAAATGCTTTAGTCTGAAATTTAAAATAAATTATCATGGTCCTGTTTGCTTTTCAGAAATAAATGGCTCCTTGTATTCCTTAGAGGAAATACCCAATGCAGAAAATGTAGGTAGCTGGCAGTGGACAAAAGACTTAGTAGCTCCCAAAGGATTATATTTTAGATTTTTTCAAGATCTAAAAGCTGTAATGGAATCAGATCAGCTTCCAAAATACCAAGCTGGTTTGGTTTCATTGAATTAGAGATTACAGAGTGTGCAAGTGTTCCAGACATCATCTATGTGGGACATGTGTGTGGGAAATGGTGCAGGCACCATCCTCTCTGCACTGCCAGGATGCCTTGGTCCCTCCTTGAGCCGGGACCAGGTCCCTGGGCACCCACACCACCCTCATGGTAATTCACTCCCAGCTTCCTTTCTGAAGTCACCAAATGGTTTTCTCTGAGAGGACACCCCATATAGCTGTGCTATAGCACAGCTGCTATAGCATTTTTCTCTATCCTCCACCAAACAGGCACTGTGGATACTGAACCTGCCCTGTTCTGTTCAGTCCTCCATGGACAAATTCTTCAGAATAGCCCTCGAGGGCTCGTGTGCCCTCACAGCAAAGTGGACACATAATACTCACCTGGCATCACACAATAAGAGCACAATCTTAAGAGCTGTTTAGGCACTTTGAATGCAAAAGACATATTAAACAGTAATTATGTTCCCAGGTCTTAAGGGAACTTGCACAGCAAGCACTTGATCTGCTTCTGCTGAATAAATGAGGTCTGAGGACTGATCCCTGGAGCCAGAGCTGGCAGCACTCAGCAGCTCCTGGCTATGCTGTGGGGAGCAGAGGAGTCAGAGAAAACTGTCCAGGATGGGATGGCCTCTGAACCACGGGGCAACATGATTGCTAGGAAATGGAGCCACCATGGGCTAATGCCTCGACTGTTTTCAAGTGCTATCCAGGGTAGAGAGTTTAACCCAGTGCTTACTGATGCTGAGCATGGGGATGTAATTCAGCAGCAGTGATCCCAAAGGACAATCCAGAAACAGCTTGTAAAGGATCAGAGATGTGACATATCTCCTAGAACCACGACTTACACTAATTTAGGGCACATAAGCCATGAGCTTCTACTGTGCCCATGAAAGCAGTTACTCACTCTTCCAAGAGTGGTGTGTGCTAAAAACTAATTAGTGGCATGACGCATTTTAAAGCAAAGTCGTCATTGATGTTATGGAGGAGCACAGGACAGCTGTTTCTTTTGCAAGTTATAAACATGATTTGTCTCTTTTTCAGTTTGGTAAGGCAAAAAATAAAACTATGAAAAATGTTTTCAAATTTGCCTGCTAAATTCAACTAACATTTCTAAGAAAGGATAATTCATGTTTTAGAAAAAAGAAACTGGACTTCAGCAGGGCAAACCAAAGTTTCTGTATTTGCAATTACTATTTAAGATGGACAGGTCAGGACCTGTTAGAAATGTAGAGTGGATAAGAACTGCTGGTCGTCCTAAAAGCAGCTGTTGGACTGCAGGGGCTTTATGTGGGCAATTCCTCAAGAACCTGTGTGAAGGCTGACTTTATTTGATCTTCTCATTTCAAAAATATAAAAAGTCTATGGGTGCTAATTGAATCTGCAGATGACAAAAGGTGAGAAATAGATGCCATATGGGAGAGAGCAGTATCATGCAATTCTTGCATGATCTTCAGGTTTGAAATTACAAAAATCAGACAGATTCTGCCAGTATTAAATAGAATGCCAGTACTTGGGGACTTACATAAAGCTCTGCTGAAATCTAGGAGCTACTAATGACATATGATGTATTCATGCTGTGGCACAAGGCACTAAAATGTTTCTTGGTTAATTCTGACACAGCTCTGGTCATGAGCAAGAAAGGTACACCAATATAAAGTGCAGCAACGAGGAGGAGGACTATGAGAGAGGTCAGGAAAATAAAAATTTCCTTTACAGAATAAGATTTAAGAGGAGCTGCTGTGGCAACCCAAGCAAGAGGACAGCTGACACAGCTGAACAAGAGACAAAGCTGCTTTTGGCATGGGAGTATTGGAAGGAAACCTCAAGCAGAAGTGCTGTTTGGGCTAATGAACAGAACTGGTGCAAGTACAAATGGTACAGACTGACTTTGCATATACAGAGGTTGCAAATAATAGGTTTCTAATCATTAAAGGAGTGAGTTGCCAGAATAATTTATCTATCAGAGTAAGGAAAGCAATTGGCCTCAAAGCAAATGTGAGCCATTTATCCCATAGTTGCCCTAGAAAGTAAACAAAAGGATTTGATAATCCAGAAAGTCCTGTCCAATCTTATTTTCATTTTCCTGCCATGAAAATGCAGTGATGAGAAAGATGGTTTCATTTCAATGCCATTGAGTATTTGTGATATATGAATGTCTAAGTTCATGTCTAAGAATTTGGTCACAGGAAACAATTCGTTTAAAGCTGGAGCTCTCTTATAGATGCACTTGGATTGATACAAGGATATTTTACCCTAAACTGAACTGAACATCAGGAACTTGTTGTCAGGACAAATTAAACAGTGACAAAGATCTCCTAGTTTGTGCACCAGCTGTATACATGTTTCTTACTGACTCTATACTTACTAAAAGCTAAAATAGCCCAGTGTGAAATAGAAACTGTCAAGTGGTTTATGCCCAAAATTCAAATCAACCTTGAAGTTTGTACAGAAAGTCCTTCACATTTAAGCTCTATGTATTTTAAGTTCATAGCCTGCTTGTTGAGGGAGAACACCAGTTGGCAATAAACACTGATTGTATTTTTTATTCTACTACTGCAATTGCTGTAGAAGGTACCTTGATTAACTATAAAAAACAGCCATGACATCATCAACGTAAATAGGAAAGCAAAGTGCAATTACATGCACTTCTAAACAGCATCTGACACCATGAATTCTCTGTATGGGCAGAAACCCCAAGGGATGTCTGTGGCACAAAGGTCTTGAATCAGTACTGATGACACAAGCCCTGGGACTAGCAGGAGTTGTGGCCCACTGACTTTGTGAGCCAATTCTGCACAAAACCAGACAGAATTATACACCTTTGCACAGTGCCTCACTAACAGAGTCACACTGGGTGAGGGTGAGCTGATACCCAGAGGTACCTCTGAAGATGTGGGACCTGAGCCTCAGATGGTGAGGGAAATGTGCCTCCTAAGTTCAAAAAAAGGAAGTTCTGCACTTGGATTCACTTTCCATTCTTCACTTGAAAATGTGTAGTCCAAGTTACCATCCACGGTTCTAGTTGACTGATTAGGAAAAAATACTTTTTTGAAATATTGCTCAATCATTGTCCACAATAGAGAAAGTGGAAGTTTCATTGGTGACTCGCCAGGCAAACCAGTCTGTTTTTTGTACTGCAAATGTTTCTTAGGAAAGTTGTTACCATCAGATTTTTATTTTACCTTCTTTATGCTGAAAAAGTAATTTTCTGTACCTGCTCTCAGAGCTTTGGGAAAGTATGAATTCAGTTAAGCTGTGAGTGAGAAGCAGGAAGAAATTCCTGCTGTCCCTACAGCAAGGAGTCCTAGGTCAGAGCAGGGGTAGACTGCAAATAAAATTTCTAGGATAGTATTTTTTATGTTGTGTTTAAAACAGCAATATTATTTCCTCTCTTGCTTCAAACTTGCTGAGGAAACAGCAAGCAAGAGAGAGAGAATGAAAAATACCCCACCAACCCCCCAAAGTTTTAACCACCCTTGACAGATAAATTTAGGGACAAACTAAACGAAGAACTGAGGTATATAGAGTAGAACTTTGGCACATTTTCAGCAATTAAAGCTAAAGGAAAGAGCAGAAAATAAAAACAGAAGAAATGAGCATTTTTCAAATGGAAATATTTTTTTATCACCCATATTCTAAGACAAATTAACAGACACTTGGTTTCTACTTCATTGCAATGCTGAATTAATCAACTGTACTTAAGTCACCTTCAGCAATTCAGAGTACACAGATCAGGAGAGGGACACTTGTTCTCCCTCCTCTTGGAACTGTGCACTGTAAATTGGAAGTGCAGATTCAGAGGGAAATCATGCCAGTGATTAAATGTGTAAGTTCCACATTTTGCAGGGAGCTATTGATGTAAATGATGTTGGGAGCAACGCTGGATTTCCTATCCAAAAGGCTCAGTGCAGATATCCATGTATGAAGTTAAAGCAGAACAGGTTCTGCACTGCCTGTTCACAGTGTAAGGTTGGAAACATTCACTGAACAAGCCAGCATCAAGAATAGCAAGAATAAGGAAGCATTAACATTCTTAATAATCCAATTTACAACTATTTAAAGGCATTTTCTGTTAACAGAACAGTCCAAGGGGCCTTTAATGTATTTCACAATTTCAGCTCATGCATCTGTACAATAATAAATACTTAATTACCTCCAGGGTTGTTTTGGGGCCTAATTAATAATGTGAGTAAAGCGCTCTGAGATCCCTTGGTTGAAAGATAGCACAGAAGAGCAAAGTACAAAATATGTTGTGTGAAACATAATGTTTTAGAAACCAAAATAAAGCAAGGCCAAGGATACCAAATCAGCCATTACTTCCTTGCTAGTTTTCATATCCTGTTGCTTTCTGTGTTCTCCTGTTCACTCAGACTTACATGGATGAACAACCATGTCTGGCACAGCTGGACATTGTCACCTCAGAGGCCAGAGCAGCAGAGGTGTGGCCAAGCCTGCAAGCATGGCATGGGAAGTTCACCCTTCAGCATGGCACAAGGCTTTGGTGCTGCTGCTCTGTGTGTTCTTACAAACTCATGCACAATCTGCAAGAGAACGAGCCCAGTGCCCTGGGCTGGCACCTGCCTTGGCACTCCTGCTGCAGCCAGAGGAGAAGAGATGTGTTCTCTCTTTCCACTGGAATCTGTTGGAGGGGAAGTGCCCTCCCTAACCTCTAGCAAGGGCAGGAAGTCTCACTTTGATATCCAAGTATGGTTTGCTTCCCCATCCCTAAGTTTCTTTGCTGCTGTTCTCACAATTTGAATTAATAACTATTTTTATAACCTCTTTTCTCATAAATGTAGCAACTTTAAGATATTTTCCAAATATTCTTAAAATTAAAAGATGATTTAATTTTAAAAAACAAACTATATCACAGTAACATAGGAAGACAGACAATTCTGGATCACTCAGGCCAGGATGGCTCGATCTAGAAATCCACCCATCAAAAAATTACGGTTCCATAGAAGACTGAATAGTAAATGAAAAAAAAAATACAACAACAAAACAAACAAAAACTCCGAAACCAACAAAAAAAACCTGCCTTTTTTTTTACATTTTAATAAATGTACCTATCTTATAGTGTAATGTGTATAAAACCAGTCCCAGTTATAAATGATCCCTATCAGCTCCTGTTACAAAGTACATCACTGTGATTCAGCAGAGGTGAAGGGAACAGGGAGTACCAGGCAAGAGACTGTGCAGAGAGGTTTTACATCACACTGCCAAGGTCAGCCCTGCCAGGTGCTGCTCTGGCAGCACTGATGCCATGTCTACATGGGGAAAGATAAGCAGGAAAGCAAACCTGAATTAACTGAAGAGTGTAATTTTAAAGTATCTTCCATATAGCCTGCAGTTCATGTGGATACTGTAATTCAGAAATAAATCTCTAGTTTAAGTAAAGTGAAATGAAATTTACTTAAAGATAATTTGTTTCTGTTGAGAATATCCTAGAAAGGTATTCTTAAAATAAATGTATGAATAACGCAGTAAATTAATTTGGCTTAATTTTGCTTATGTGTCCCTGTCTAGACATGGTTTTAACTTACACTCCTGTAGTAAACTTGTAGAATAGAACACATTTTTAAATCTTTCTGTGTATTTCTTTACTTTTGAACAACAGCAGGAAAAGATAGAAGTACACTCATGTTCAATGACCATTGGGAAGGCCAGATTTTTAACAGAGAACTGTAATTTTGTAGCTGAAATTCTCTGTTGCCAATTGTATTAAAGTAAATCAACATTTTGACTCTTCAACTAAGTGTGGATTTAACCAACCAAAAAAACCCACAGCTGCCCAGACAGTAAAACCTGAGCCATGGAAAAAGGCAGCTTGTGAGTCCCCTCTGTGAATCAGAATAACTGCAGCACTTCTGCTAAACAAGGTGCTCTTTTGTGAGAATGGACAGAACTCTCCAGCTGTCAGCACTACTGCACATCATGAGGTAAGGTTGTGTTAAAGGTTTCACACTGAGCTGCTGCTTAAATTGTATGGGCTTGGCCACTTAATGGCTTTGTGACCCTTGTAAGGCAAATCTGCTTTCTTGCCAATAAGTATTTATTCGTGGTGGTGTAAAATAAGGCGGGAGCACGGAAGGGTGAAGGGTGAGAAGGGTGGAGGAGCAGGACTTGGAGGGGGCAGAGCCCCCGGCACACCAGGAGCCCCCCTGGAGGCAAAGGCTGCTGCCAGATCGATGATGCCACACATTTAGGACCAACCTCGGCCAGACACACCTTTTGGAAGCTGACACAATACAGAGAAACTTTTTGGAACCATTCCTGAGCTTTGAAGAAACCGTTTCACAGTGCAGAGCAGGTGCATGATACTTTAAGAAGCAATGATGTTAGCCTTAAAAGATGAAGCATTCTTAAAATTTTTTGGATGGACTGAGTACTAAAGCTTTTCTCTTGCCAGCAGTCTGATCTCATGCTTAGGGAGGCTCACTGGGCAGTTTATATATTCATAGGGAATGATCCTTTATAAAGAAAAACTTGTGTTCTCATTTACATCGATTTGAATGAGAAATAAATGTATTGTGAAGTTAATGCAGAACCCTGGACAAGTGTGTGGAATATAATTTCTTTTTTTTTATTAAGAAAAAGATGTTTAAGACATGTGGTGCTAGGGGACTGAATTTTAATGTAATACACTGTATGTTGGCAAGACAACCAAAGAGAAAAATGGAAGGAATGGAATAAAGAGAATGATCGTTGTGGAAACAAGGTCATTATGTATGATCAATGTCCATTTGGATAACTCACAGATGCCCCAGTGCTCATATAAATTATTCTGAGTGGTTTAAAAGACAGTTGAAAATCAATACCTGAACACTCTGTTAAGTGTTTAAGTGGATGTAAGGAGTCTGCACACTGTTCTCAAGCATTTGACATGGTAAACATGGCAAAAAAATTGCTTCACTAATGTCACCAGGAAGTGGTGGACAGTAAATTCACATGTGGTTTCTTTTGGTTATTGAGTGGAAATGATTAAACCTGTAAAATCTGTGATCAAGAAATGGCACAGGACTACATCATCTGCTACAGAGGGTGTTAAATTATTGAGCAGTGGAATTGTCAGAGAGATTTCGTGTTAACTACAAGGGAGCCATGCTATTACTATTTTGTGGAAGATTTTGAGTAAAACTGCTCTGTGTATTTATTTACCTTAGGCTATTTCTGTCACTTACCACAACTGCAATGACATGAATTTTCTTTTCATCAGGAAAGAAAAGCAAACTCACAACACGGCAATTTCTGGCAAGCTTAACCAACTACAAGAGAAGCTTTTCTTGTCATATTTCCAAGTCTTTCCATAGAGTTATCTGTATAGTAGATGATAACAGGATGTGCCCCATACAGCTGCATCATACAAACAAAAGTACATACAATAGAAATTTTATGCTGAAAATTTTTGGTGGAAAGTTCTTGCTATTCAGTTAGGCTGTGACAAAGAAGCTGTTTGCATTTTCATACATGTCTTCACGGAGATATAACTAATATCTGTAGAGATCTGAACTAAATTTATAGTGTAGATCACTACCTGTAACATACCTCTTGGGCACCATTGATTCTTGTTGCAGCATGACTCTCTTTAACTGTATTTGTTACATTGTAAACATTAAACAAATTGAAATGGAATCCCTAAATTATTTCTTTTGGTAACAGAAAAATAAGTATGTTTGCCAGGCAGTGCACAGGGTCTTGAGTTTAGCTTGGCTGTACTACTCCTTGAGGAAGTGTAAGTCAAATGATGAACAAGAATTTTCCCTTGCAGTTGTAATTCAGATATGAATGTGCCTGGATGAGGATGAAGGCAAGGCTTTCACTGCCCATCACACAGCCCTGCCCAGTGAAATTGTGGTATTTCAGGTGCTGCTGGTGAAAGTGATTGAGTGCAGGTTCTAGTGGGTATTGTGGTGGCTGCTTGTAAGACACAGATAAAGGAGAAAAAACTAAAAATCCTAAATCTTATACTCCCAGAAAAACTCAGAGCTGTAGTATTATAAACATTTACAAAAAATAAATTCAACAGCATCTTCTTAGGATGACTTTTTCATTCCACGTAAACAAAAATGAAGAAGTCTCATCTGTCATAAAAGAAGACACCAAAAGGAGTTGATTCCATGCAAGGTTAACTGAGGAGGCTTGGGGATTCTGTGGGCATTAAGCACAAGAAAGTGAACTTGTGCAAGCATTTACTGTACAAAAATTAACTGACAAACACATGGCAAAGATTCCCAAGGGCACAGAAGGGCTCTCAGCACTGGGCTGTATATCATGAGCACTTCCATATTTCAGTATGAAGCTGCATCATATTTCTCTCCATTTTTTGTAGCCTACTGTAGATGGTCCCTAGAAGTGTCAAACAGAACTCCACTCCACTACCAGCTTCCATGTATATAATATGCCACTTCTGCCACTTGATTAATTTTCAAATTCCTAAAAGTAAAAGCATTTCTCTACTTCAAATTCTATAGCAGGAGATAATATTTTAAAGGATGGCAGTCCTAGCAGTTACTAAAAGCATTGATCTTTATTTTTAAGGAAGGATTGAAATTTAATAATGGTGCATAGTGGGAACTGAGAGATTTATTTACTTCATTAGACATGATTTATGAAAGTCTTGTTATGGGAGAGAAACTGAATGCAGCTGAAGGTGAATTATTGTTCGCAGTTTAATCACATAACATCTTAAGCACATGTTAAAATATAAATGACAGCTTTAAGGTTCTGATGGAAGGAAGCATAGTTGAGGTTGTCAAATCAGCTGGGAACATGTCAGTATTTTAAGTCTCTCCTGAAGCTCAGACTAAAGCAAAACTTTTCTTTAGCATTAATTCAATGACTGTTCTTCCTATTCTCCATCTGTTATAACACGGAAAATTTTCTCTTCTAGTTTCTAACCAGGACTTTAGGACAAATATATTTAGATGAAATATTTCAAAAGAATGCTAGATCCATGGTCACTGGAGCAAGCCAGCACTTGGGGAGTGCTAAAATTCAGACCTGAGGAGATTATTTCTGGGGCTAGCTTCTATTCACCTCAAGGAGTAAAGACCGATCTGTTACCATTTCTTATTAATTGAAGACTGAAACAGGAGAAACTCATAAAGCTGGAATGCACACAAACAGAGCACAATGTCAAAGGCAGCAGGTATCTAAGAATATCCCAAGCACCTGCAGTTCCCAAGCCTGGCAATCTGTACCTCAGGGAAGTGAGCACTAGGGTTGCCAGAGAGGTGAGGTGAAAAAGAGGAATCTCCTGGATTGAGATTGAGAAGAGCTGGAGCAGATCACAGTGGGACAGCTGTGGGCTGTTATGCAACAGGAGAAGAGAAGAGTGGTGCAATGCAGGCACTGCTGAGCAAGGCATTAATCTGGGAACTTACAGTCCCAGGGATTTCACTTGTTTCCTGGCATTTGCTGATAGAACTTCATGTTGCTTCCTGATTAATTAAGGTCTTAAATAATTAATTAGCTTTCCATGTAATTATTATTATTACCTTATAATAGTATCTCATTTATGCTTTTGAGTGAGAACAGGTATGGCAGAAAGTCCAGGAATCTTCATTCTTGCCATTTGCAGCTGAAAAGAGCATGCTCATCCTCCTGAGCAGCACGCAGCAATCACAGCTGTCGAGAGCAGCTTGGTGCCTTCCATGACCACTCTTGGAAGGAACGTTCCCACCTGCCATTTCCTTCCCCACAATGGGAAATGGGAACTCATTGCAACACCGTGTTTCCTAGCAATGTGCCAGGTAAAGCAAGGCTCCACATAGCATATGAACCTCTGCTTCTGTTATTTTATTTATAGAGGTTGTTTTTGGGTGCTGAAGACCAGCAGAAAGGCAGAGAGGTGAGCAAAGCTGTTGTTGCCATTATTGTTCAATGACTTGGAAAGGACAGCAGAGGGAGTTTTGTCATCTTAAAGTGTACTCGTACTATCTGTCCTTGTGCTGATATGTGTTTTACCGTAGCTGCTTGCAAGGGTGAAGAAATTCTTAACTGAGTATTTTTTTCAAGGAATATAAGTATTAAGAAATATGGGTGCTGGAACTTAGAAAGGAAAAAATCCAGACGAGCCTCTGTAATATATGTGAAGTTTGCAAGTCAAGAGCACAGATTGTGTTTTGAATAATGCATTTTGTATAGAAAGTGCTCTAAATAACTCAGCAGAGAACACAGTGTGTAAGTAAGACAATTAAGCAATTTTACCAATTAAGCTATGGTCTACCTAAAGATGAGAGTCATTATTTACAGCTGAGATTGAACACTGCTAATATTTCAGAAACAACAAGTTTAAAGTGGATTGGAAGAAACCTACTTCCTTTAATGCATGTAAAAAGTAGATCAGCCTTGGTTATGAAATAAACAATAGGCCAAAATAGTCTAACCTAGAAAAATACAATGTGTTCACATCCAAGGATCCTTCTGTGTGAGTGGCCTAATTGCAATTTATGAATCCCAGGGAAATCAAATGGGAGCTGCACTCAGCCTCTTTGAAAATTGTATCATTTTTATTTAGAGTGCCTAAGGTATTTCTACACTTTGAAGAGAGCTTCAGGATTGGCAACTGGAGGGAGTGGGGTCAGGCCAACCAACAGCGATGGAGCTGGGACAGGACTTCAGAAAGACACTATTTCTGTCCTCTTGTGACTGCAAAGGTGTGATTTGGAAATCAAAGATACCTTCTACTTTTTTTGCTAAATATAGACCCAGCAGAAAAGAAAGCTTAGAGAGATGAAGTCTCAGGTATTTATTAACTTAAGTGATAATCAGAAGGGGTAAACATGCTCTGGCAGAGTTCAGCCAAAGTACAAGGGAATGGCAAGACAGAACTGCAAGGCACAACACAGGAATTCTTAATGAGACAGAGAGACTGGGGGGTCTGCCTCTTATAAATTTAGATGGAGAAGAAACAGCGCTGAAGACAGGTTAGGAAGAAACCCTGAGATATTTTATCAGTCAGTACTAAGTATCTACTGAGGTATTGGTTTAAAAAATATAACTTGATATTTAACTGTCATACAACTATCATATGAGTGCATATAGCTGGGCACATGAATACTCCACACCACTGCTATTAACACGTCTTTAAATAGAGAAGATGGAGCATTGAACAATTAATATAAAACCTAAATTTATGAAATTAATTAACGAACTCTCACTTTTCAAAGTATATTCTTTATAATTTGCTGGACTTCTTCCCTTTCCTATTTTGTTTTCTTGTCAAAGCAAACTCAATTTTAGAGATCTTTGGATTTTGACGCAAAACTCCCTTAAAGAAAAAAAAATTCCAACCAAGTTCATAACCAGGATTCTAGGAAGATAGATGAAATTCACCAAATACTGAGATTTAGAGAGATGTACAGTTTCAGAAAATGTTAACTATTATATGCCTAGGCTACCTTTCACAGTTTACACAGCAGCAAAAACAAGAAATAAACTAGTGAAAACAAACTAGATGGAAATGCTTGAGAACACTGCCCTGGGACTCTTTCTGAGCTATAATTATTGCTTTGAGATTGATTAACTTGAACTAGATTCCCAGATATAGGAGTCCTTATTGTCTTATTGATATTTTGTCCTATTCTGCCAATCCAGAATAGAAAATCCATGTAACCAAAAGGAGAAAGATTGTTTCTGCTGAGAAATTATTGCTTCTTTCTTCCTTTGGCTGTGGAGGAATATAATGGAAGAAGAAAAGGCATATCCACACTGTCCCTGTGGCCTATGGATTACAGAGTGCCTCTCAAAGGATGTTGACAGAAACTTCAAGTTATAATTACTGTCGGGTTGCCAAGACACTGAAAGGCTTCACTGGCAGTAGCAAATGTCTGTTTGCATGATCCTAAATTTCAGTGGAATTAAGAAAATAATATTCAGTATCAGAAGGGGGCTGAGTCCCTCTTCCATTCAGATCCTTGTTTTACAGAGTACTTTTGTAAATATTTACTATTCATATGTTAATAGCTAGCTTACTAAAACATACCTCTCTGTTAAAGAGGAGTACAGGAATCTTTTGTACAGCAAATATCACAGAATCATGGAATGGCTGAGACCCTCCAAGCTGCAGGTGCCCTGCAGTGGGGGATCTTTCATTCTTGGTGGAGGGAAACTGGTGAAATACAAAAAATGTATTCCAGTGGAATTTACTTAAACACTCCTTGAATGGAGGGCGTAAATCCTTTTAGCCAGCTCACAATTTAAGAGACTTCAAAAGGTAGTCTTTGAAGTTCAGAAAAGACCTTTGAAGTGGCTGCATATGCAAAAAAGAAATTAGTGTATAGCACAAAGTACTGAACTTCATTAAGTGCTTTTGTCAATTAGAAAATACAGCAGATTTTGCATAGCAAAAGAAGAAAATTAGGGCATCCTGTTAACAAAGGCTTTGGCTAGTCCTGACAGAGGCTCAGAAGTTACCTAATGGCTACAAATTACCAGGTAGCCTCGTGGGGCATACACAGGCTGGACACACCTCTTCCCTTGGGCTCTCAGATAAGGATAACGATTTGTGTTCTTAGGAGCCAGTGTGGGATGTGCTTCTGCCCAAGGGACAGAGATACGGCTTTGCAGAGCCCTGTTGTTCCCTTTTCTGCATTTGCTTAGATCAGGGCAGCATCTGCAGCATCTGGCAGAAACACTTTGAGCCATGAACTGTATCTGTGGTCATGCTCTGATAAATGTGGAAGCCTGAGCTGATTTCACTTTTAACTCCCTCTTTAGGCAGGAGATGTACTTGGAGGTGCATTATGTTTTGCATTTCATTAAATACATCTTTTCTCTCTTTTGTAAATAAACACCAGTAGGCTGAAAAGCCCCTTATCCTTTAGGTTCCATATGGACTGGTGAAGGAGTGCTGGTCACAACTGAGATGGAAACTGCCCCCTGCCATGTACAGATACAGAGAAGGCAGGAGTGGATGTCTCAAGGAGCAATCCTAGGGATTTGTGCACAGACTTATCCCAAGCTACTGGGATAAGCCTGTGCACAAACGTGTTCCATCTGCTCATCCTGGTCAGCAAAGTCACTGTCAGCTCTCAGGACGTGAGGGACATCACCCTGCCTGACAGGGGCTTGGTGAAATCCCAAGCCCCAGTAAATCCTCTTGCAGTGAGCTTTATGTCCCTTGCAGAGGGCACCTGACAGTCCTTGCTTGTCCCACTCCTTCAGTCATAATAACTCTGGGGAAGAGGCAGAAAAACCTTCCCTCAGGAAACCTTTAAAACAGAACCCAATTTACATCAACAGTTTCTGTCCATACCTCATTGGTAGCTATGCATACACAAGTAGCTGGTGAATATGTTATGTTGAACTGGGGAACTTTCCAAACCTGGTGTTTCTGTCTGCTTGACCAAATCACTGAAGTTTCGTGTTTGGGCTGCTTTGGTCTGCTGGTTTTACAGCTTCTAATCCTTTCTCTCTTAAGATAGAGTAACTAAACAAGGCACGTTTTTGATGAAACTGCTTCTATCAAAAAAGAGAGAGAAGAATGTTGTTATTGTTGATGTCTACACTGTATTCCTGTAGCACCTATGTAATCATGCTCAGGAGCTGTCACAGGGAATATCACCCAGACAGAAGAAAGAGGCAACAGATGGATTCAGGAAATAAATGGAGAGTCAAATACCACAGTGAGACAATATTTGGTGAAAATAAAAGGAGAGGTCAAAGCATACCAGCTGCATAATCACTCAAATTTTCTGTCATCATATGGGAAAATGGCTTTAGGAAGGGATATGAAGGCAGGCAACAATTAGGTCTGTGAATGCTGATAGGAAGCTCATGTCAAGCATGAGATCTGTGTTTGAAAACATAACAGATGAGTTATCAGGCTGATGTCACTGGAACAGGAGAGGTTGGGAGCTGATGTATTACGAACATCAGCACTGACAGGTGACACAAGGATACAGCATAAAAATTATGTGATACATGTAGGAACATTTTAAGGTTTTCCCAGGTGGGATCCCTTGATAAATAAAGAAAAAGGTGTGAAACATGAGTTCTAAAAGGGAGAAAACAACAACATAGACAGGAATAAAACCTTGTTCTACCACCAAAATAGGGAAAATGCCCCTGATAAAATGAATACGGATACTTCAAATTAATTTCTTGTCCAGATAAGAATATCTTTTAGAGGGCAGCCAGCATCTATGGAACACTTGTTTTGTCTGTCATAATACTTTAGGCTACAGCTAAGAATAGAATTGGCAGCCTGAAAGGAAACAATAAAACAAATGGTGTATTTTTATGGTATTTTAGTCCAGACAAGAGCAAAAGGCACTAAATGCTCACACAATAAAAAAGGATGCCAACAATTTCAAACTGATAGCTCAGATTAGTCCCTGCAGATTTGAGTCCATGACAGAACCAGAACTTGGAAAGGTCAGATACAGAGGTCTAAAAATCTGAAGCTGGAAACTGAGATGGCAGAAGGTCCTCTCATCATAGGCACATCATTGTCCCTGCTAGTGAGAGATGAAACCCAAGATGAAACCCATTTTCAATCATGAAATCATCAAGCTACAAGGTTGTGCAACAGCCAGCAGAGGCTTTTAGGCCATTGCCTACCACTTAAGCTTTAACACCACCTACAGTCAAACACTGTCTTACAAAGCTAAATAAAGATCAGATAAAGAAGATAAGAAGATATTGGAAAGTAAAAAAAAAAAAAAAAGGTATCAATTTTTAATCTTTCAACTCTTTTACATCTAGAAGGAATACACATGTAACTTTTGACAATATAGTTTTATAGTTTCATGGATAATTCTGTAGAAAATTGGATGCTAGCCTGCCCAATGAAAAAGGGATTTGGCTATGACTTTCTAAATTTTGACTTTTAGGACCAGAATTTCAGTTAATGTAAATAGTTTCAGCTTTGGTGACTTCATACATCCTATGCTCCTTTGCCAATGGAGCAAAAATGAGTTACACTTGCTGAAGATCTCACCTGCACTGTTCAGAACTATTTGGAGGAGTCAGAAGTGTAAATGCTCAGCATTTAAATTTGCCCAATGGCAGCAAATGGGTATTTAGATCTTTCCAGGCACTTGGATCGCTGAGAACATCATTTGAAGGACATGGATGATATGTTTTCAGTAATTGCCATCTAATTTCAATCTGTCTCTCTCCATTTAGTTCTTTTTTATTGCTTCCTCCTCCTCCTGTCAATCCCACCCTCAGCCTCAGGGACCTTTATATTTCTCTCCTTGGCTGGCCCCCTTTAATAAGGCCATGCCTTGTTATTTTATTACTCCCTAAATGGTCCCCTGTGTTTGGGAGCATTTGCTCTGCAAATCTGACTGCATCTTCCAAAGCTGAAATATGAAAGTCTTTGGGCAGCATTTGTTCTGAAGAAGGTTAAGAGGCACAGTTGGACTGACCATCAGCTGACTGTCTGAAAAGCAGCCACTCCTGATGTCACCCCAACACTCCTGATGGCAACCAGAAAGGATTTTCTGTGCAAAAATCTCTATTTTCATCCTGTGGATTTTTGTAAGCTTGTGCTTGTAGATGTCTCAATTCTTGAGATATATCAGTTGTAGCTGTTCATAGTATTCAACGTTCAGAATATTGTAAGAAGATAGAATCAAGTCCTACTTGCATTTAAGTTACAGCAGATATGTCAGTGACTTTAATAACTGCAATATCAGACCTTGGAATATTATTTTTGGTCAACCTGTATGCACTTTTTTGTAAATGTACACAATGCATAACAGTTTCACTGAAATTGCTTTATGCTTTATGCAGTCAAGTTATTATCTCTGCTCAGTGTCTCCAATTTTCAA
This sequence comes from Buphagus erythrorhynchus, assembly GCA_013400855.1. Lineage (NCBI taxonomy): Eukaryota > Metazoa > Chordata > Aves > Passeriformes > Sturnidae > Buphagus > Buphagus erythrorhynchus. The sequence continues at coordinate 31,785 of VZTT01026400.1, read as the reverse complement.
CTCAGCTATGTCTACTTTTTGACTTTCTATGCTTGCTGAATCATTGCAATGCCTGAGTCACGCTTGGCATTACTGTATTGTATTGTCAGATGTGATAAAAGAAAAATAATATCATTTATCATAAACATTTATCATAGACATCGATTTTTAAATCTATTATATACAAGCAATGATTATGTGTTCTCAGTAATATTGCTTTAGACAATAATCAGTCACAAAAAGATTTACTGATTCGTATAAACTCAAACCAAATAATTGATACATTTGTAGGCACTAATCCCCCATTTATCTTTTCACATCTTAGACAGGAACATTCGAGATCCCATGTGCTTTATGAGGAAGTGAGAGTGTGACTTGGTATACTGGGGCACACTTTTTCCAGCTCTTATAGGCCTATGTTTATTAAACTTTATCCTTATCTTAAAGGTGACTGCTGAATGTAGTGAGGGAAGGGAGTGTGACTTCTCTACAAACCCAAAAAATTAATGAGATTATTTTACACAATTGTCATACCTAAAATCTGGCATTTCCTTCTGACAGGACAGAAAAAACAGCCCTTTGGAGAGAAAAGGGAAACAAAAAGGCTTACTATGCACTGGGTGGCTCCCATGCCTTTAATTCCTTCCTGTTCAACTTTGATTTCAATCCCTTATTACTTTTTTGAACTTTGTCGATTCAGACTGATATACAAATCTGGTATAAATCAAGCCAGTTCTCTAATTCACAGTAGAGCCATAACAACTCTTGTAGAATTTAAAAGTCCCACTGAAGAAATATATTCATCTATTCCTAAGAAAGAGACACAGGGAAAACTGCTTTCATCCTAAGGGAAGTCCAGTATGGGAGAGAGATATTACCATGTTTTAGGAGGAGCCCTGGCTTATGTTAGGCACAGTCTGTGCCAAAGCCTCTGCCACAGCCCAGCAGTGCCAGCCTGTCAGGGGTCCCTGCCCAACCTCACCCTCCTGACAGGCACCCTCAGACTTCTCCCACCCATTTCCCCTCCCAGCCTTCAGCAGGCTGCTGCAGCTCTCCAGCATCATGTATGACACAAGAAGTGTGAGAAGAACCTGTGTAATGAGATTCCTCAGGAGCAAGAGGAAAAAAGAATTTGATTCCCTCCCAGCATACAGATGGGTTAAACTCAGGCTTATGGGGACAACACAGCACTGAATGAATTACAAGTTTCCTTCCTGCACACCCAGAGTCTCTGCTATTGAATTAGCAGATGTATTTACACACCCTCACCTGAAAAGCTGGATGAATTGTTAGCACTAGGAAAACACAGTAAACACAATGTGTTTGTGTGATTAAATATTATCTTATAATGCATTCAATGAGCTAAGTAGATAAAGGATTCTTCATTTTCTTCATGCTTGGTTTTTCAACCTTAATAATCTTTCAACATCTTTGCCTGTAGCCTTTTCTGATACAAAAAATGTCCTATTGAGTGATAATTTTCAAAGTGAGGATGGTATTACAAACATTTATAAGGTAAGCTTACAGGACCATGTCCTATACTTGCTGGTCACAGTGACTGCATCCCTATTATGCCTAAACCAGCTTGATATTTATGCTATTCCTAAATTGTTCTTGCCTTTCACCAATAGACAACCAATTATTATGAACCAGGAGAATGTTTTCAGCCTCATGCTTCTAAGAAGTATTTCCAAGAAAGACATTTAGTCACAGGCTTGTGTGCAGCCCCGAGTGATGGTTGTAGCAGAAATCCTGAGCAAGCTTCTCAGACTTTGACTAATTGCTGACTGCTGACTGCTCACTTTGTGAAGCCAGAGCTGAGCTACAAACACACACAGCTCTGCAGGGATATGAATCAGTGCAGGAGCAATTAGTTGAAAAAAAATAAAATCAGAAGCTGTTAAAAATAAAACACATGATATTTTTTGAACTTAATGGTCCAAAATTATGCATCTTCAATCTTTGCCCTGAATTTAGTCACTAGTGGAATGAAACATGCATCATTTTCTTTGTGATAATAGGCACTTGTGTCTAGAGTCTTGATTTGCACGTGTTAGTGAAGGTTTGTATGTAGAAAATAGAAAATGTCATGTGAACACTTGGGGTACAGACTGTGATTTTTAGCTACCATTATGATTATAAATTACTGAAGTTGAACACAAGATGTGATAAAGAGCACAAAAATAAACACCAAAATATCCATGAAAAATTATTCATCTCTATTAGAAAAGAGAGAGGATAAGGACACAAGGAATCCATGTGACATCTCACAGGATCACAAAAAACCAGAACACCTCACCAACTGAAACAAAGCCTATTTAAAATGTCAGCTGAACCCTTTGCTGCTACACAGAAACCCAAATAGTATTAACAAGGCCCCAGCAGACATTTGCTCTCTGTAGTTCAGGGAAACCCTTTCAGAGCATTAGTGTGAAGTGAGGCTGCCCGAGGCAGGGCAGGGGATGGGGATGGAGCAGGGACCCAGCAAGGACCCAGGGGAAGCCTTGCCAAGGCTCCTGGAGCTGTGCTGGCAAGATCTGGGATGCTGGGGACACGAGGCACAGTGGGATCAGCAGTGGGATCAGCCCTAGGGGCAGTGGGTCCAGGGCACTGACTTTGTCCTTGGCTCAGCACTTGGCAGCCCCCAACGAGAACAGCACCCTCCCAATGCACCAAACAAATCTGCTACTCCCAGAACAAAAAGAGAAAAAAAGAAAACAAACCAGAAAGCTTGAAAGCTGCAAAATATGAAAGTGTTATTTGAGACACGACCATTAATCCCTCAAGGTATTTTCCTACTTCATCCTCCTTTCCCCTACTTTTCCTCAGACTTTCGGATGCTTTATGAAAAGGATGAAAAAAATCTTAGAAGTTCTATTTTGGACTGAAAACTCCTTTCTTTCTCACTGCCCCAGGATATATTTGATTCCAATAAACTACATGAAAAATCTGTTTGGGATTTTCTGATATTCTCTCTGTCCTGACCTATTATTGTATCCTCTTTCAACACTTTGTGAGGACAGCAGTGTAATAAGTGGATGTTTGGAGGCTCCCTGCATACATGGAGCTCAGATGCAGCTGCTTGCTAACCAGCAAAAATCAGGTTGTTGCCTACAGCGAGGGATGAAGTTTTTTTGGTGGGTTTTTTGGGTGTTTTTTTGGGTTTTTTTGGGTTCTTTTAGTTACATAAGGAGTATTCATACAAGGATAAAAACTGTTTAACAAACATCAAGACTTCAAGATTTATAGACCGAGAGCTTGTCTAATTGGAGGACAGAACAGAGGCAGTCAGAAATTCTCAACTTTTTAAACTGGAAGTTGGCAAATAAACCCCTTGAATTCTCATCCCAAGGCTTGCTCTAGGCTCTTGTTTGGGAATCTTGTTGTTAATTCTTTGGGATTTTTTCCTCACAGTATTATTCCCACAGTGCCTCTTCCCAGATGAAGGTCAGGAGTTAGTTTTGTTATTTTCCAAAAGTGTTTGTCCTCAAACAAATACTCCTTGCCACCATCTCAAGTTATGAATAAAGATAAATGAAGCTGGCATGAGAGTGTAAGGAAGGACAAAAGTAATAAATAATAGAGCAGAAAATAAATATATTTAAGCACTGCAGTATGCAATAGGTTAGCAAGGATTTATAGCATTTTCTTAAAAGATATGCAGCTTTCCAAAAATAGCTGGGTGGTTACTGTCATCTGATTTTTCTAAACATTTCCAAATTAAGAAATACAAGTTTTGTGTCACTTGATACAAAACCTCCTAAAATTTCCATTTAAAAATGTTTGTCTATTGAAATTGACTTTTCTAGCTCATTCTGTTCTTTGAAGTTTTCAAAATTTAAAAGAAAGTGAAAAAAATATATTTATTCTTCAAAGATCAACATTTGGAATGAAAGTGCTTTGTATACAGATAAAACTGTTTTGCTGCATTTAGTTCTCCCAGCTAAGTGCAGATCTGTCTGTGACTCCTGCACTTCATTTCTCAGTGGCAGAGTTCTGCAGAAAGTCCATCCAAAACTCTATAGGAAATTCCCTGACCACGCTGGAGCACCACAGGAATTCTATGTATAAATGTTTTAAAGTTCACGTTATGGCTATGTTTTCCAATTAATTTTTTTAAGATCTATTCAAAGTCTTTGTAGGGCTAAATATGAAGCAATCATCATTAACATCTTGATTATGATAGATCAGCTCATTCAGTTCTTGTCATATATATGTGTGTATAATATGTATTACATAAACATGTATACACACCCACGCATACAAATCCTTTCTAGAAGTACTTCTGGGGAAAAACAGATTTGTTTAAGTTTTAACCCCTTTAAATTTCCTTTGCATTTTCATAGGCATTTGAAATGTTCCATTTTTTAAAACCCCTCTTTGAACTCACACAAGGGGATTAGCTCTTTAAATTGAAATCACACATTAGGTGCATGTAAATTAATTAGCAACGAAGGGAGCACCTTTCAAAGGGAATTAATTCCTTTTGACAGAAATCAAGCTCCTTTAGAACAGAGTTGTGCTTTTTTTTACTTCTTCATATAATTTTTCTCTTTTTGGCCTTTGCAAGTACTCAGCTACAACTTTCCATAGTCAGCACTCCCCAGTGGGGCAAGAAAGTCCTTTGCAGAGAGACTTGATAATTTCTAACACTGCATCAAGCCAAGCTCCTGTTTGCAGAGGTGTTACACATCTCCATGTAAGAGTCCTACAATTTTGAAAATATGGCTATATATACAGATTTTAGCCTATATTTTGAAGAAAACATTGTGGCTTAATGTACTTTGAAAACCCTCTTATTTCTGGAATTTGCAATAAAGATTAATGGGTTCAATCAAAAACTCAATTATTTTACTCTAAGTATTCAATTCTCAGTATATTATCACTTGGAAAGTGAAGTATTTCATGTAAAGGGAGTCACGGAATGTGCAGGCACCAACTGCTGAGAATTTAATTATTGAGAGGCTTGATCTGTAACTTGCACAATTCAAAAACTTTTTTCCTTTCCCTCAAAACACGAAGTTTGGCTTGCACCAAGAACAGAGCCCTAATTCTGTTCCACTGCATTCCTTTGTCCTTCAAGTGCCCACAGAGATTCACTGACCAGAGTGAAGGGGCTTTGCCTTCCATGGACTTTCTAATCCATTCCACACTTCTGATTTCACTGTGGAGACCTGGAGGAAGGCAGTTTATCTAGACAGTGACATAATAGTCTATCCAGACTAGTCATAATTGCTCGTACTAATTTATATTAAAATGCACATATGTATTTAAAATTACTTTTGACTAATCTCTCATGTCCTCAAATATTATTCTTATTTTTATTATTCATTTAGATATAAAACATTTATGGACTTTTATTCACAAAGAGGTTGTTCTCAGAACATCTCTTCTCAGGTAAGGCATGACAGTATGAGAAAAATGTTACTTCTAATTTACTGAGCCTGAGGGGGTTTACAGGTCAAAGAAAGCACTTATAAACTCAATTAGAGACAGAGGTTTTAGGATCCCTGACTGCTGCTAAGCTATAAACTCAGGAAAAGACTGACTTTACTTCCACCATTTCTGTGTAGCTGCTTCTTTAAACTCACTGCAGGTCCCCTGATCTTTGCTGAGCAGGACATTGGGGAGCTCACCCCAATATTTACTGAACAGTGTCAGAGCTGCTGAGCTTTCCCAGCAGTCTCTCTCAGTGCTGGACCAGCTGAAGCTAAATCTTCATGGCACAGCTTCCCAGCACTTTTCCATCTGGGATTTGCTTCCCAGCACTTTTCCATCTGAGAGCAAAATCTAGGTGTAAGGCAGGTCCATCATGACCACACCCAGGTAATGCCACTGTGCGTGGGCTCCTGATACAATAATGTACCAGGCAGGGTTGAAAATACTTGAATCCTCCCTCCAAAACCCCACAGGAGGAATGAAAACTTGCACCAGTCAGAAAGCTCTTTGAAAAGACAAGTATGAAAATACTCCAAAACCCCCTTCAGGTCAAATGAAAAATTTACATTCCAAATATGGATAAAAGAAAAGGCATTTCTGTGGGGAGCTTGCCAGATAAACCAAACTGTTGAGAAAGATGACATGGCATTATTACTAAAGTTCTAATCCAAATTGCAGAACAAGTAAAACTAATCTGGCCTGCTTTTCTCCTAGCCTTGTTCTTGTAAGTTTGCTTACCACTAAGAGGTTCCTGGTTTGAGAGAAAGCCCTGTTTTGACACTTCATCCTAGATTAATGTCACATTGCCAGTCAGTCATATTGTTTCTATGACATGCTGTGATAAAATGTGTTGGGAAGACATGAATTTTTAAAATAGAAGCAGACATCTCCCAAAACTAGTCTCCTTCAAATTCTGAGGAATCCTAAATACCAAGAAACTTGACTTTTTCTGAGAGGGATGACTTATACTGGGTTTGCTGATATGGGATTTAGAAGATTTATGTTTGATTTGTGGCAGATGCAGGTCCCTGCTATGGTTCAGTAGAAGTTTTTTAATGCCCTCAGCCTCAGTGCTCAATCTGATGGAAGGGAACCCTCACTCAGGCAAGTTTAGAAACTGCACTGAGCGGAGTGCAGCACTCAGATAAATGAGGCTGTAAAACAAACAGCCTCCTACTCAGTTTGGCCCTGATTTGGTAGCACTGCTTTTGACCTAAATAGACAAATATTTCAAAATCTAATGTTGTACAGGAGATAATTCTGAACTGTCTTGGCAATGTCTTTTGTGGAAGCAAATCGAACTTGTGCCATTGATAACCTGCCTTAGTGTACTGGAAATACTGCAGACAGAAATATCTGACTCTTTGTCAGAGCAGGACCTTATATCAGAGACAAGGCTTTTTTCTTGTGTGGAAGCAGCTGTCAGGCACCAGGATGTGGTGAAAGATCTACAACCCCAAAATAAATCAGATTTAAGGTAGAGGGGTAACAGCTATACAGCCATGAACAAGTAAGGGTTGAGTGCAAATACAGCAATTTTTTATTAGCCAGATTAATGTTCTGAAGAGCAAGGTGAGTAAATGCTTTTCCACAGTGGAAGGATTCCATGGACATTGCTTTGAGGACAGCTGGTGACAGGAACGCCACCACTCTCAGTGGATCCGTACTGATTAAAAATTCAAACAAAAATCTGAAGCAGAAGGAAGCACTGAAAAGTTACAACATTTAGGAAAAAAATGAAAAAGAAGACATTCAGGAAAAGTTGGTGTCCTGCTTAATTCAGGGACAGCAAGTCCACTCATAATTATAACAAGAGAAGATGTTCAGAAAAGAAATGGATAAAGTAGGAATATATGCACAAAAGGATAAAAGTAAAAGGGAAATTGAGAAATAATGGTGATGGACCCAGTGACCTTTGATGTTCCAGTAATTACAGTTATTATGTTCCTAAGTTATGCAATTCTCTCATGGTTGTGGCTTGGATTCTATGAATAGGACCCTTAGTGTTAAAGTAAATGAGGACTTGCACTATTTTTGGTTCTAAGCTAATAATTAAACAAACTAAAATAAACCCCCAACATTCTACATTTAAATCCTGCCCCATGCTTGAATAATAGAATGAGATGCAAGCTGCCAAAAATGGAGATACTCAGACATGAAGCTGCTACTTTGTGCTAAAATCTTCCCCTGTCTGTGTATACCTCAGCAGGAGGGTAATGATTGAGCCCTGGTATTTATTTAAGAGCAAAGCCAAGGTTTCAAAAATTAGTTAGACCTCAAAAAAAAAAAATCCAAAGAATGGTACTAGATCAATTAAAAATATATTTTTTTCAAATTATACATTTTGGAGGGTTTTTTCCTATTTATATTTTTAATCTTTAGGATATACTTTCTGTAACACTTGCAATCTCTTAGTGTAAGTAAGACCCAAACCTCTGTGCAACTGATCCTTCCTCTTCCTCACTCCTCTTTAGAGGAGTTTCCTCTGGACAAGAGCTGGAACTCTAATATAAGTGCATTTTCAGAAAATGCACTTCAAAAAGCTTTGGAGTTCAGATTTTTAAAGATATTTGGCACCTCAGTACAAAGCCCAACATGTAGTATGATTTTCTGCTTCTCTGGGCACTTTGATACTTTTACAAACCTGTCCCTGCTGCCTGTTGCTCCTATCAGGGATGCTACAGCTACAGTGAAAAGACAAGGGCACATCAGACCAAAGCAAATAATTCCTGATGAAAAGAGTGAGCAGCACCAGGTGGTATCTGCATTCAGCAGAAGGCTGAAATACTAGGGCAGTTCATTTGTCTTCTGGGTTCCAGTCAGTCCATGTTGGAAACAATCCATGTTGGAGCCCACTGTGAGGCTCTGCTGCCACAGCCAGGGTTGGGAACTTGTGCTAAAGGGCAGCAGGGGCAGGACAGCACCTCTGGCACCCTGCTGGGAAGGACCAACTGAGCATGCAGGATCAGGAGAGGCTGGAAGGGACATCACTCAAAAGGAAAGAAGAAATTTGAGTGTTTTAGTTGAAGACAAGATGGATGGGCAGGTACCTCTGCTGCTCAGCTTGCTGCCTCTCTCTGTTCCACACAATAGACAACAGAAAACATTTTAGTACATACACTTTATCCCTGAGTGGATCACTTATTATTCTTTCTTGACACTGATTAATGCAGCAAAGTTAGGTTCCTAGGATTAAGCTACATAACACAAAATTAATTTTAAATGACAATAACGTCAATTAGTGATTTTAATCTGTATCATATCAGTGCAACTCCTGCCTTATTTCATCCTTGTAGAAAGCTGTAGGTTTCCCATTGCACCATTCCCACCTCAAACATATGGCAAGGTGCCTGAGGCCAAGACTTTACTGGGAGAAGGATTAATTGCCAAGCAGCTTTGAAGAGTTACAAAATATGGGCTCTGCTGAGTCATGTGTAACACACAAACAACCTATTTTCCTTACTACGGTGTCTTTTTACTATTAATATATATTCTTCCTGCTGCATAAATGGTTTTGAAATCAATGGTGCAGAAGCTCTATTCATATCAATGGGAATGAGAAAAGATTGAAAGCAGTATGTAGAGTGATAGCTGCTCATGGAAGGGTTGAAGGATCTTTCCATTGAAGGAAGATTATCCCATGAGATCCATCAGTACCACCATCAGGTTTTCAGGCCAAGTTCTTATTATAATTTCCTTGATATATATTTATATATACATTCCTTGTAACTGTAACACCGGTTCCCATTGAGTATCCCCAAAGGCTTTTCTTTAACACACCCACCTGTTATTTGATATTTACTTTTACTAGTTATTTGCAAGTGGAGTCCTGATTCCTACAGAAGATCACAGACCTGATCTCCCACCAATATCTTTCTCCCTTCCTATCAGCAAATGCAGCACTTGCTAAAAGCACAGCAGATGCTTTGTCTGTAGAAATTGGATTAGTTAAGGGAATTGACAGTCTGGAGAATTTCCATGTTGACAGAGCTTTTTAGTTTCACATGAATGACAAGGGTCTGTGGAACAGGGCTTGTGCATTTAAGTGAGTTGAGACGAAGAGAGAAAATGGAACAAGCACTTCATATCTTCTGTTTCCATGCAGTTTAAAAGCATTTGGACTGTTTTCAGGATCTGTAAAACCCATACTGAGACCTCTTTTAGGCAGCAAGTTTAAAATGCAAACAATACGCTGTGTAGTGTTTATTACTATTACGCAAAATCCTACTGAAAAGCAGCAAACTTTCCATTAATTTCAATTACAGCTTTCCATTTACTACCAATCACTTAGAAAGCCACTGTGCCAAGGTGTCTTGTACAGTCACAGAGGCTGGCAATTATATAATGTTACACATGAAACCCATTTCATCAAATACATGGAGTCTTTCAGATGACAGAAAGAGGCACAGATAGTCTGTGAGATAGACTGAAACAGCAATTGTGAAAGCACCATGCTCCTCTGAAGTATCACAGTTCATTTTGCAAAGTTCTTTGGTGCTATTGGAGCACGTTCCAAAACCCAGGAAGGCAAAACTCACCTCCCCTGGTAACCATCTCACACAACATAATTCTTTATTGCTTTGATTTTAGCTTATCTAGAAGGCACAAAGCACTGCATTCCTGAGAATTCTGTGTTGAAATCAAGCAGTACATCAAGAAATGACTGCTTTAACATTTTTGCTAAAAGTTGGATGCAAATTGCATCACAATGACAAGCTGCACAGAAACTTCAAGCCATCATGACATATTCCAGCTATGATATTCTTCTACTTTCACTGTCACAAGAAATATCATATAATATAATGCCATGTTAACTGACTCCTTAGTGCAGCAGCATTTACAATGGGTGACACTGTAAAAAAAAAGGTTGTAAACTTTATACCATGGCATTTTCAAATTGACAGAAGTGATGATTTAAAAGAACTGCTACAAATATTACAGCTGTCCAAAGACGTCCCAGTCAGGGAAACATTAATACTGGAAGATTGTTTATCTGGATAAAGCTTGACATTAACTTCTTCTGTCTTGAAAAACCAAAGTCTCTTGAGATGCTTTTATTCAAATCAGTTTCCAGGCTTTCCAAACAGCTCAGCTTTTATCTAGACTTTCAGATAAACTAACCAGAATACCAAAGACTCATTGAGGAAAGAGTAGACAGGTTGCAAAACAAGACAAGGTGCTTCCCCTCAAAAGACCCTTTAGTCTGCATTAGGAAAACTTAGGAACTAAGAACAGAAGAGGATCGGATCTTTGTGAAAAATATGTTTATAGTGACATTGAAAACTTTCCTACTATTGATTTTTTTCAACTCATATTGTTTCTTGGGTTCAGGTTGGACTCAAAAGCACATTTTGGTATTGCAGGTGAGCTGCACTGTGCAGCTGCTAAAGACTCTGGGATGAAGACTAGGCCCTGATTTCTTTTTTCCCAACAGCCAAAGGAAAAAAAAAAAAAAAGAAAGAAAGCAGTAAAGATCAGCAAAAACTTATGATGGGTCATGAATGAGATTTTTCCATAATTTCTTAATTTTGCAAGCCCTGGTTATGGAACAGCATGAGAGATAAAAGGAGAGGCAAGAGTTAAAAGAGGCAGCAGTTCTGCCAAGAACTGCAAGACCACCCATATTTTGGAAAAGTAGGGTAATATTCCAATTATGCCAATTTATTTTCTAACTGAACATTACACTTAGCATAAGGAGGTTTAGCTCAGGTGCACACAGTAGATGTAATCTCATTCCTAAACTCACAGCTACAGAAAATAACCATGACCCACAAGTGCACATTGCAAGACGTTTTTCCCCATCATTTCCTTACTTCTATAGGACATCTCTGGATCACCTATCAAACCATCACATAAAATAAACAGATGAAGCCTTTACCTTTAATAATATATTCTGTTGTTCTGTAAGAGTACATTGGCAATAACAGGAAAGCAGCTGGGAATTGTCAGTTCCTGCCAATTCAGAATTCATCAAGATTTCAGCTTTGTTTTCCAGATTCCTCAAGACTCTGCACTGCTCTGTGTCAGAGACTCTCCAGGACAGAGCAGAGCTTTGAGAAGATGCTGATGTGCTGAAGGAGTTTAGAAGCAAGAAATCAAAATATTGTAATAACTGTAGCACAGTGGTTCCTGTGCAACAAATACATAATTAAAATATTGAAGCCAGCATTTCCCAAGCCAGAGGAGCTGATCAGCTCCTTTTCTTTCCTTAGAGCTGGAAGAGATCCAAGAAAGAGCAAGTATGTTACTTCCATATTCTATACTGGAGCATTCTATTTGAGATTCACAGAGTGGGAAAGAGGAACGGATTTATTTCAGAAATTGGCATAGGAGAAGAATAATCTGTGGAAGTTCAGTGTCTTTCAGTACAGTGATCACACCACCTTCTTGGGCTTAATGACCAACATGTCATCAAAACTCCTTCTTTGTCCTCTGTCTCCCATTCAAATAAACAACCTCATCCCCACCATAAAGCTTGGACGGAAGTGCCCCTGAGCTGATGAGCTGCACATAACTCCAAGTTCAGCCAAAACTTGAAACCCATCCTCCAAATTCCCAGAATCACAGAATGGGTCAGGTTGGAAGGGACCACAGTGAGTCATCTGGTCCCACTTCCTGTTCAAATGGGGTAGGAAATAAGGTACATAAAATGTGACTAGAAATTACCAGTTAATTTTAAAAGGAAAATGCTTGAAATACCAATGTGGGCCTAATCTGCTCTGGAAAGTTAGGGATGTGATTGATTTCTGTTGCTATCTCGTTATAAGATTTTATTTTCATCCTTTACTATATTTATTCTATAGGACTTCTACAGGACTTAATATTATTGCTTGTTCAGCTACAGCAAGTGGTGGCAAAAGATTTTTTGCAAAACACTCTACCACTTAAAGAGCCTTAATAATTTCTGCAACATGAGCTGAGTTGGCCATGCCACTGAAACTCATAATGGAAAAGTATCAGCAGAGTTTGTTGTACGTGGTGTGATGACAGTTGAAGTTAAACCAGAACTGTCTGAGCTGGTCCTGGGGACTTTGAAATTAAGCTGGCCATCACAGGACATGGATATTTATGTCCTTTGAAGACTAGCTGGTATTGCTCTCTTGAATGTCTTCTAGTCAAAAAAAGAAGCTTTTTCTGGGACCAGATCAAAATGTTGCCATGAAATGATGAACGGAGGAAATGATGGCATTTTTCCCAGAGAGTGTGATTATTCATGGATTTGTCCAAGCAAAGGACAAATAAATTATTTCCAAAATCTCAGTGAAAAACTCAGTCTGTTTAGAAACCTCAGGATTCAATTTTTCGTTTGTGAATGACACATTTTAAAATGAGAAGCAAAGCTCTATTTTTCAAAATCTGAGTAATTACACTTAAAATGTTTTAAAAATGTAAAAATGTGGAGGCAATATAACTAATGAACCATGCAAAAGCATTTGACAGATCTCAGTTACTTACTGCTGTTTCTTTTGAAGAAAAAAGAGAGGTGTTGTCAGGACTCATATACTTGAATAATAGTGGTATTTGTATAGATTTCCTTTTGCATTTCTCAAGCGGTGTTTTATTTTTAAATCTAATATTATAGAAAAATTATCAAATTTTCTGGGTTTATGTCAAATTGGGTACAATGGAGAAAACCACTGATTGGACATTACTTCATATAAATAATGTGGCCAACTCATCCCATGCACTGTGAAATTATGGCCTCATACTATCTATGTGACTTGAAAAATTACCCTCACAATTGTGAGTTCAAGATTAGAGATTTTAAGACGTTGTGTAAGTTTTCCTTAAAATTAAATACTATCAAAGGTACTTGCTAAAAATATTTTAATAACAATAAGAACAATGGGGCAAAATTAAGATTTTGCCTAGATAGGGTTAAAGCAACGGTGTAAGAAAACAAGTAGGAGTGTTCCTTGACAACATCCACCAAGGAAATGAACAACAAATCCCACCTTAATAAAATGATTTGAAACTACAGTTTATAACACTTGGGATAGGAACAGTGCAAGATCACTGTGATGGGGAAATGCTGCACTTCAACGATTACACAAAACATTTTTGCTCTTAGTTCTTTAGGATTGTAACTGAAACAGAAGTGTTTTTGTTGAACTGCATCTTGAACAAGACAGGAATAAATTGTATGAAACACAAATATTCATTAAAACTTTATGGAAACACTGCAAAAAGCATAGCAAACACCCATGGAAAGATAGCAGCTGCACTAAAACTGTGAGGTCCACTAAATGCAAGTCTTGATGTTTGTATTACTGGTTCACCCCAAAATTTTGAGTCCAAAGATCACACATGAAGGGACTACATGTCATAATGCCCCTCTGAGAGTCTCTGAAGGAATTACAATAGATTTATTGGACCAATACACAATACCAATACCATAAGTTACTTAATTTCCCAAGTGAGCTCAAGCAGAGGGCTCTTATTTGAATAACACTGACAACTTGGAGCTCTAAAAATTTGAGTTCTGCAGTGATTTACTTGGGAAACTCAGTTAAAGAATAATTGCAATTTATAGTCAAAACAGTACTACAGCCAGTTCTGATAGATCCTGAAGGTGTATTGAATTGTGCTTGGGGCTCAGATTTGATAAAAAAAAAGGAGGTGTGCTAACAAGCCTATTCTTATTCAGGCCAGTGATTAGAATTACAGAGTAATTCAGGTTAGAGTGACCTTGAGAGCTCAAACCCTGTTGTGCTCAAAGCAGGGTGAACTTGAATCCCATTGCTCAAGACCTTGTCCAGTCAAATTCTGAGCTACCTCCAATGACAGAGATTCCATAGTTTCTCTGGAAATCCTCCTATACTACATCCCTCACAGTGATTTTTTTTCATAACCAGAATATCTCCCATTGCAACTTGTGCCCTTTACCTCTTGCTCTTTTTCTCCCATGAAGTCTGACTTTGCCTTGTCTCCACCATCAGGGAGCTGAAGATCTCCTCTTAGACTCCTTAATCTGAACAAGTCCATTGCATGTCCCCAGGGTCTCCTCAGAGTCCTGTGCTCTGCTCACTCTGGTGGCCCACACTGCATTCACTGGCATCTCTTGTGTACTGGGGAGCCTCAAACTCTACATGGTAGTCCAGCTATACTTTACAAAGTGTGAAACAGAGAGGAATAACTGCTTTAAAAACCCATTCAAGTCACTGCATCTGTCACAGATTTGCAGAAATTTGCAGATTTTGAAGCCAGGCATGTGGTGCTTCCTGAACAACAGAGTGGGTGCAGCAGATTTTTCATTTTGTCAGAGAGCAACAGAAGGATGAGACTCTGCAATAGGAGAAAAAAGGCTCAAGGTGTGACTTCTGAAACTGATTCCTCTACAGGAAAACTGGAAGGTCAGAGCAACAACTACTCCTCAGCTATGACATCTGAGTGGAATTCATTTTCCTGAACATATGCATCTCTAATTTTAGATATCTTACAGTGGCTGCCACACCTTCTTGAGCCTGGCAGGTAGACAAAGGCTTACAAGACCTTGGTGTTTTTAGGGAGGGAGCTGGAGGCAAGGCAGGAAACCTGTAACATCAGAGATGGTGCCTGCAGTTACCAGCTGTGGAGGCAGTGTGGCTGCACAGAGCCCTCAGTGAGGACCTCTCTGACTTGGACCATGTGCAGCTGCACAGCTGCTCCCAGGCATGGCTCCCTTTGGCACACCACAGTGCTTGGAGCTGGTGTGGAACACGGGCAGCACATGGCAGGCAGTAACTCCAGGTTCTGATATGTGAGAAACACCACAGCTGAATAAACAACATCAGACCACAATGCCCTGGTCACAACAAATATCACAGCTACTCAAGAGAACTGGGAGAAAGGAGGGGAATGGCTCATTCCTAACGTAGCTGTTTGGCTTCTTTCCTGTTGCCTTGGAAGGGCTAGTGTAACAGGGATACTGTCAGCTTGGGAATTCACTTATCTGAGCTGACTTTACACACCAAGCCAGACCTGTGTGTCCTGCACATTCAACCACTGCTCCAGAATCACATCCTGAAGACAGCAGCTCATAAGCACCTTTGACATTTGCCTTTCACAGCAATGTGAGTACTCTGACTGTTTGAGTTGCTGCTTTTTATGCTGCTTTAAATGACAGTAGTATCAGAACTGTGCTCTGAATATATCCATTTACAAGAGAATCTTACCTCAGTAGAATGAAGACTTTTGAAGGGCTTACAGCAACCTAAAAATAGTTATTTATTCTATGTAACTTATTGTTTATGCTCAGTTCAAGAAACAGTTTACAAGTGGTGACTCATACTAAGTTCAGACAATATGATGTCTCAGTCTACACACTCCTGAATAAAGCCCCACCGACTGAAAAGGTAAGCAATGAGTATAAACTCAGAGACAAAAAATAAAAGCCCACCTCTTTTCCTCCAGCTCCAACCAGGTAGCTATACCTGAGAAACTGCTCTGTAACTGGGGAATGGAATACAGAAGTCACAAAGCTGAGAAAACAAATACTATATCGCAGACTTACCCGATTGCCACATGAATAACATTTTCATGAATGCATCTCAAGGAAAGCATTTGCATTTTTAAAGTCTTAATTAATTTTAAAAGTGTACAAAACCTACACCAACCTTGGGTTTTTTTTTTTTCAATTACACAAAAAACAATTATTTATAAGCATTTTAATTCAGAGTTTTAGTTCCTTCGATAAAGAATTTTAATCAGCTTAAGTCACATCCAGAATACATTTTTAGGAGAGTAAAAATGAGCAGAAAGATGTATCACAGAGCAGAAGACAGGAATGTGTAAGCAATTTCCAGAATTAATGATGCAGCCTACAATGGCATTGTATGACTCCAGTGCCCTGTCCCTCCTGGAGGGATAGACTGGTTGAATTCTAAAGGCACTGAATTCTAGATGGTTCTATACAAATATTGAAATTCTGGTAGGCTTGATGATTTTTTTCTTACTCCAGCATTCCTGCAGTGACAGTCTTTCACCAGTCAATGCCTCTCTCCAGAAGGGATTAGTTAGAAATAATGATTTTTCTCTTAACTAGGAACACTTGCTAAGTGTAAATCTCTGTTTAGGTGAATCTTCAAACACTTTAGTTTCCCTGTCAGGATCATATTTAGAGTCAGCATCTTTTTAAAACAAAACATTAAATGAACTGAACATGAAGGCTATGACACCATTTAAAAAAGACAAGGATCAATGAAACTCCTGAGAGTTTTGCTCACTCCACTTCACTTACAAAGTGAATAGGTTTATTAAAAACTCTCCCATCTGAACAGTTGTCTCTCTGAGGTTTCTAGTAATTACTGAGTCACATCATATTAGAGTTTACAAAACTCTTAGGAAGGGATTTTAAAACTTTATTAATCTCCTGGTCCCATCTCTGCCATATTACAGAGATGTTTAAGGGCTGGCAGCCTCCAATAAAATAGGGAACTCTGAAACAAGGTACAGTTGCTAAATCTTGTCCTGCACATTTTGTAACATGCTGGAACACAGTAATGAAAAAGCAGTAGAGAAATTACATTTAACCTAATGAGCATCCCATCCACTTCAACCCTTCAGGAAATTCAGTGGGATGCACTGGTAGAGCTGCTTTCCAGGACACACAAACACCAGCCAAAGAGAAAAATGAGTTCTTAAGCTCAGACTTGGACCTGGGACCAAGCTGCTATCAGAGCAGGGAAAAACACAGGAGGCATTTCTCCTGGCTTTCCTTCTTCATGTCTCAACCATTTGTTCCCTTTGTCAACAAAATGCCTCTAACATATTCAAGTGGTGCATATAGAGAAGTGCATGGACACAAAAGTGCAAAGAATCTCTTCTCCCTCTTCCTGTCTGTCACAGGGGAACTAATATCAGCAATAAATCCAGTAAATCTTTAGTCTGCTTATATGCCTCTTGAACTACTGGGCAAGAATGCTTTTTCTTTTTTTCTTTTCTTCCAATCCATATCTGAGGTTCAGACAACATGCAGCCTTATGTTTTCAAATTAATACTGTGTGAAAGCTCACAACAGAGCTAGAAGCAAAATGCATGAGCTTTTCTTTTCCTAGCCCCATGTCTTATTCCAAATCCTAGCATTTTTCTTCTCTTTTCCCCATATAAGATGGACATGGTCAGCTTTTAGCTATGAATGAGTTATAAACATCAAACAGACTGATTAGGCTGCTATTCTCTAAAACAGATGCACTTACAAAATCTGCTGACCTTTGACAGGGAAATAGATTTTGCTAAGCCACCAGTTTACTACACTGCTTGTGCTTAGTGACACAGTGAAGCTGCAATTTGCCTCCTAGAGTTCTGTCAGGAGCTGCTGCAGAAATTATAGCTGCTGTGGTCAATGAACTCGAGTCCATCCTCCCCTTGCTTTGTTACAGGAGCTGCGAATCTTGCTGTACAGAGCTTGAGGAAATGCAGGAAATGAGGAAATTTTGTTGAACCTAAATAGTGGGAGGTTAGTGAAGCACATAATGCCTCCCAAACAGTACAGTGACTATGACAGCAGTAGTGCTACAGGAAACACAAAGCGATTCCAGGCAAGGAAAGCGAAAGAAATATTTGAAACTTTGCTCAAACCATGTCAGGTTGGAATGACTGCTGGCACCAACTGCAAAGGCATGGAAAACGTGCACAGAAATTTTTTTACCTGCTTAAAAAAACCTCCCATTTTCATAGCAAACACAGAGTGGTGTGGACTTCCCTGCTACTTGAGCAGCCTTTTTTTGACATCTTTGATACTCATTAAGTTAAATACTGGCAAAAAGAAGAGTAAGATAAAAGCAGAAGACTAAATGTTAAATAGACTTGGAACAAGGGTGCTTGACCTCTCCTGCCTTATGGCTATGTCATTTTGCTTAATGCTACCTCATACCTCTCTTGTACCCCTTTGCGTCTTCCAGTTATTTCCAGTGATCCTGCAGATATTCCTAGTACTTGTCAATCCTGATCTCAAACTCAGACCACTTTTCAGTGACTGTTAGTTCCAGTTCTGCTGCCAACTTTTATGTTGCCTCCTTAAGCCTATGCAACTATTTTTAACATTCAAGAAATAAAAGAACATGGGAGGAACATTGGTTAAATTTGCTAGTCCCAGAAGAGACCTGTTGTTAGTTACATCTGTTTTACTTTTTCCTGTAGGTTTCTCATCCTATTATTTAAACATTGCACAGACAAATTAGCTCTGCACAGTGAACTTGGGGCTCTCAGCTTCCTGTGCCTTTTTGTTCTTCAATTCCTCTTGCTCAGAGTTCTCCACCAGCACCCGTCACCATAGAAACTGAGCACGTTTCAGTAATTATGTTGAGAGTGTTATATAAACTTCAGATATAGAAAGAGAGCTTTATGAAAGGGTTCTAAGTGGGTCTCAAAGACAATCAGCATGTGAAAGTCCATTCCCCAGTGAGCCCAATTTTCTGTGTACTGCCACCTCAGGCTTGGCATCCTCTGGGACTCGCTCAGGCCTGGCTGAGGTGGTAAAGTGAGATCTGCTGCAGCAGCTTAACCTGCTGGTCACTGACAAGATTAACATCAGACAGGAGAAGTGGCTGGGAGCCAGGAGCTGGATCAGAACTCGAAGTGGGATGCATGTGGAAAATATCTAAAGATGACATCAGGCCCCTACCAGCTCTTGAAAACACTGTAGCATTAGCACAAAGGGCTTTGTCAAAGTGAGTAGGGCTGTGACTGTCATCAGCATGTTGACTATCCTAAAAAAAGGTGTTTTCTTTGTGGACATGGGGGAAAGCAGCCACCCAAGCTGCATTTCTGCTGTTACTGGTGTCACCATGGCTCTCAGTATGAAAAAGTGCAGTAAGACAGTGGCTCAGATCCTATCTCAGTTATCAGCAGCTCGTTGTTGCTAATACAGAAAGTGTCCAAAGGTCAGGTAGGCTGCGCTGGTATTTAGACTCTTATCTGTAGCCAGGAGGATTTTACAGTGGTATCCATGCCACAGCTTCAGTTTAGCAAGGTGTTTAGGCATGTGCTTGACTAAGCAGGTGATTAATACCACCAACTTCAGGCTCTTCAATGACAAAAATGCCACAAAGCACCCAGCTCTGCTAGCCTTACCAACCTGCACAAAGTATTTGCTTGCAGTATAACAGTGGAACAATAAAAAAAATACTAATGTGAATATTAATTGTGCAGTCAGGCCCCAGGCAGGCGAAAGAACTGCATGGAAGAGCAATTGAGTCTGCTCTCACAGGACCCTGATGCTGCACATAGGTGCTGTGTTCCTGCAACTTGCCAAAAGCTGTAGGAGTAACACAGCTGCTCATATATTTCAGCTTAACAAAACAGATAATCTCAAGACTATTATTAAAGTAATTTGAAGTGGATGTAAAAGCAATCCTTAATTAATGAGAATGATTCAGTGTGTACTTTTGTGGAATACCAGTCTATACTTATTTTTTAACCATAAGAAGAAAAATTTCAGCGTTGAGGAGTATGTTGCTTAATTCATCTTGTATGGAATACATTACTTAGACCAAAAGGGAGAAGGAGACAGAAAAATATAAATAGAAATGTATGGCACTGTTTTCTGGTCAAGCACATGAAACTCAGTAAGGAAAAATAGGTGTAGGAGCACCAAGCTGATGTGCTCCAAATTTTTTATTTGGGACATTTTAACATTTTCATTTAACAATTTTATATTGCACTAGCAGCTTTGATATTTTTTAATATCATTTCTACATAGGCAGTTTTCCTGAGGCCACTATTGAGTGAGCCAAGAGAATGCTTCATAAGCATTAAGTAAAACCAAAGGAAATAAAAAAATATTATTTTTTTCTCAACTACTAATTCCCAACAAGTTACACAGAAGTTTCATTTCATGTGGGATGGTAATCATGTCATCAGAATTTATGTTATTCTGTGGGCTAGAATTTGACTGGCTGCAAGTAGGAAATAGGAATCTTAGTGCAGTACCGAAAGAATTAAAGAGAGTGGAAACACAGTATTTTAGTGCAGAATCTAAATCATACTAAGGTAAACAAACCTCTTTGTGACCATTAAACATGCATCTGAAATTTCAAAGGTAATTAGTAACATTATACACACATTAACCATTTCTCAAAATAAAACATCTCGAGCAGTTACATGTTTTGATCATTTGTATTAGTGAAAGAAGTTAATGTTCTCAGCAGTTGAATTAAAATATCTGTCTCCAGGGAAGAAGGTACTTTAGATATAGGTTGATAAATTGTCCCACCACTCAGTAAAACGACAAGCCCTGGGTGCAAAACACTGCCAGATCAGTATGTGAGATGTGTTCTGTCCTGGCAGACCTTACAGGATTTAGGGCAAGGACAAAAGATGTGCACCTAAAGCCCCTGCTCAGCAGGACACCCCAGAGCAGCAGCACACAGTGCTGGGATGGCCCAGCCTGGGCTGACTGTTCTGCTGGCAGCAGCACCCAGGGAGGAAGACTGCCCACAGCCATGGGCCAGCACAGCCCTGCCACGGCTCCTTGGGCCAGGGATGAGCCCAGGCTCAGGGCAGCCTCTGCTCTGGAATAGGCAGTGCTGGGACAGCCCAGGGCAGGGGGAAAGGCCTCCCCAGTGTGGGGGACCACCCCAACAAAGCCAGGGAGGGCTCACTGCAGCTGTTCTCTCCCAGCCCCCGGGGGAAGTTCCTGCACTGCTGTGCACAGTCCTGGCCATGGCTGTGCCTCCCTGTGCTGGAACAGTGCAGCGGTGTCTAGAGTTAGAGCTGTGTGAGCTGATCCTTTTGGTTGCTTTTCCTAAAGAGAGATGAAACAATAGCTGGGGACTGCCTAACTTTCCTTCTAGAGATGGAGGAAACAGAAGGAAACCTCTCCTTTTCTTTCCTTGTAACCCTCATTCTCCATTTTGTGACATGGGGTGAGGGTGAAGCCACTTCAACTTAAATTGGATCTCACACTGAAGCCCAATGCAATTGTCAGTGAACATGAAACTAAATTCCTTCTAACAGAATAAGTAGGCTTCAGATGCCTGTTTGAGTGCAACGAGCCCCCAAACCTGCCTGCAGGAGTTAGCACTGCAGAAGTTACAGTGACGTGCACTCCAGTCTGCCACAACAAACTACTGCAACCATTGAGGCAGATAAAACTAGCTTGTTTACAGTTTGTAGAGGTCTAGTGGATAAAAAAACCTCAACAACTTCTGATTCATACTGCAAGTTGGATAACACATATTTGATATAAAAAACGGAGGCAAAAATATTGGATGTTGTAGCATCGCCTTTCCAAATACAACCAACTATGAAGTACTTTTAGTAATTCGGTAAAGAATTCAGAAGAACAGACATGGACATTTACAACAGATCTGTATCTCTGAGTGCTATTGCTATTGTTACCTTAAAAAACTTACAGGGCCTGAAAAAGGATCAAGAGAAAGTAAAAAATCAAAGCTGGATGAAGACAGTAGAGAGCCACAATCTCTTCTCTGCGGAAGGGAAGATGTAGGTCAGTACACACAACTCAGGTAGAAAATGAGCCCCCTGCCTTCTGAAAAAGAGGAATAAAAAGAATGGAGATGCAAGGCACTGAGACTGGGTGCTGGCAATGCAAATCACCTGTGAATTAAATGAAATTGGATTTCCTGTAACAACCCAGAGAATTTTCTGCATTATGCATTGGGAGACAGAGGGAAGCACAGGACATAATTCAATTGTACAGTCCAAAGCAGAGTAAAGCAACTAGAGTGAGTTTATTGATCTAAAGAGAAAGATAAAAACAATAAGGGTAGAGAGGAACATTTCTTTTTGTTGGTGTCATGAATCCAACACATTTAGTGACTTAAAGACTGTTCATTATCTCCCTAACACCATTCTACTCACACTCCTTACTCACTGATGCAATGCACTCTAGATGCACGAAACACAAGGAAATATAAATAACACTTCCATGCAGCCATTTCATTTGTCTGCCTAATGGGAGGGACAGATTCTCCATTCTTGCTGATTGAGGAATGGAACAGTAAATGCACAGCAGTAAATTTGGCACTGTTGTTAAAAGTCTGGATGCAATAGGTATTGATGAGTCCCCTTTTAGAACCCCCCCTATTTTTGAGTGTAACAGCTTAAAATCTAATGTAGTCGCTCACCGAGACATTTTATCAGCATTTAAGTGCAAGTCCACCTGTGACAGCATTTTGTCTGCCAAGAGTGCTTGTGTCAGGTGATTCACTAGACAGAAGACAAAAGAAAGTTATAAAAGGACAGTGTCAGTATTTTCTGAGCAATAAAGCTCAGTGTCCTCAATAGCCTGCACCCAGAGCTCCCAAAACTCTTTCAGGAAACAAATAAAAAATCATTGGCAGTTAAATCAAAGCTTGATGGGATCGCCAGAGAGAGCACAGCAAAGTAGAGAAGCTAAAGAAAATTAGAAGTTCACAATTACAAGGATGAACAGAGCTCACTGGGGTTGGGCTGATTTGCTGCTGTCTTCCTTATCATAGCAGGGTTCTCACCACAAAAAATAACCTCATTAGATAGAGCTCTGTGAAAGAAAAAAAAAAATTAAAGTAATATTCTATTTTTAAAAAGGGAAATGACTCAAAGCTGAATAAATCAATGACAGCACAATAGACTTTATCCTGCAGGTATTTTGTGTGAGAACTTGTGATGGTATGCAGTACATAAAGCACCCCTGGGAACATGCAGTATTTACATATACTGGAAAGTGAGAAAGACAATAACAAAATAACAGAAATGAAAGACAGGAAGCAGTACTGGAAGGTGCTTTTCTTGTGCTCACCTTCTGACTGGACCTCTCCTGAGGCCAAAACCAGGCCCAAAGTTAGTCTGTCATCCCCAGTCTCATGTTCCCCTGGGCTGTACACCTGCAGTGGCTCTTCCCTGACAAAGTGAGGGTTTGGTTTCTGCTGCTAAAAGGTACCTGCTTAGCACAGAGATGAAACCTAACAGAGAGCTGATGCTCCCCTAAGCCTTGGATTTTTGGAGTGTAAATATGCACCAAACAGCAAGTGCTTGGCTGGGAGCTTTCAAGAAGGAGTGACTCTACCATAAATATACAGGATTTTGTCGTGCCATTATTGTATGACACTGTATCAGCCTTTATGGCATTATGTGTACTGTGAAGCACAAGAGGAGGGTTATAACTGATAAGAATGGAACTTCATAAATAATTTTGCCCTCAGAAGCACAGCTGACCTGCCCTCATCCTCATCACTTTCTCCTCTCTCTACTATTACTCTTTAAAAAGCAAAGCAAAGCAAAACAAAACCAAACCCAAAAAACCCAAACAAACCTAGAATGTCATGACCTGTTTTACTGTGTGGACCCATGAACAGTTGCATTTGTGCAATTGAGTGGCTGATAAGCTGCACCATGTCAGGACAAATAAGAAACTGGCAAAGAGAGGGAGCATTTGAAATAAGCTTTGGTGGCAATAAGAGTTGCAAGAAAACATACTAAATACTACAGAATTTTGCTTTGTTTATTTTTTCCTTTCTACTGAGATTAATTATAATAGAAGTTAAAAGATAAATAGGTGAGAACTTCCAACTATGCCAAAATGCAAGTATTTGAAAATTGAACCAGGGAAAATAGGTAATTATAGTCCTTGTGCATGGGCTGTGACAGCATGGTAAAGCCTAACACACAGCTCAGGGGGAATAAAGAAGTGCAGAGAACCTAGATATAAATATTGCTATAGGAAGAAATGCTTAAGAAACTGAAAATGTATCAGTTCATTATTTGCTCAGAACAGATATAGAAGAAAACTTGCTTTCTCAGAAAATGTTGTGAAACTGGAACATTTTGTTTCATAAGTTCTGTGAAAGCTAAACAAACTTTTCTGACTGATACTGAGGACCACTACTAGAACTGTTACACATGCTGAAGTTTCTGTTTGCTGAGATGCACTGACCTCTCTCAGGGAGCACATTGATTATTGGATGTATCTTCCAGAAAACCACAGCTCTTTGGAAATTAATATACAGTTCCTCCAGTGAAGAAGTTTCAGATTGAAGATGTTATAGCCCAGTAGGTCTTTCTCAAATGGGCATCAAAAACAAATCTGAGAAGACGTGCCATTTATTTCTGTTGCCAAACAAATATATGGCCTTGGTAATTTATGTTGATTATAAGTTTTCTACCAGCACTTAGGATAGCTGTGCTTGGCAACTAACAGCATTTGGGGAGCAGTCTGTGCACATTCTGTAGTAATGTTACGAAATTTGTAAAGCAGATGGACTCTCTCTGCTGCTGCAGCTTCAACACCCCTGTGGCCCTTATTTGTCAAAGACATGCACTGCACAAATATCCTGATTGCCTCTGTCATCAAGGAAATCAATAATATCCTGAGTGCTCATCCAGAGCCCTTTTCAGTCTCATTTCTGTGACGGAGGCACATGAGCAGGAGATGCTCATAGGGCCACTGGCCAGGTGCTCCAGCATCCTATGGATGAACAAATCTGCTCAACAGATTTGTCAAGGAACATTTTCAATAACAAGATAATATGAACAAAGAGAAGAAACACTGTGGCTCTACTGTGAATTTGAGTAGCTAAGCAAATGAGATGAAGGTCCTATAGGTAAGTGTATTGCCATTTTATATGCACAGCTCTGTTGCTTCTTAATGGCTCTGCTCTCCACAGCAGAGCTTAAGATTTCCCAGTTGACTTTATTGCTATGTTTATCCTACTAAATATAGAGAATACTTGACTCAGATTAGTAGACTGCCAGTGCACTACTTCTCACAAGACATCCGTGCTAGCAAATACAATTTATGCCCTGGAGTAAAACCATGCAGAGTGTCTGGGGATGTAACCCTGGGAATGCCCTTGGGGTTCTCCCAGCAAAGTTTTGAGGGACAGAGGCACAGACAGGGCATTTCCCTGCCCATCCAGACACTCCCAGCCTCCCATCACCAGGGACACTCTTATTCTATTAAGTGAAATTTCCCTAATTTAATTCTGGTAATGACATTTCCAACATTTCTAACTGTATAATTATCCACTAGACTGGTGACAGGGGAGGGTTATTTTTAATTGGATGATAGCTTTTGGTGTATTTATTTAATTCTGATTAATATTTCTCACTATAGTAAATACAGGTTTACTGAAGCAGTTGTTTTTTTGTTCCTTGCAGAGCTGAGGGTTCTGCCTCCCTACTTCCAGCTCCTAGAGATCTCTAGTAGACATTTGTTCTTTTAGGATGGAACACCAGGCCAGCTGCTCTTCACATGCCCCTTTTGGGGTGGAACAAAACAGATTTGGCCAAGAAGGCAATTTCTGCTCCTTGGTAATACTGAGGAGAGTTTGTTCCTTTGCCTTGCTTGGGTTGGAGCAGCACAGGAAGGAGTAGCACTGCAATTATTCTCTTTGATACTGATTTCATAGAAGAACCCCTAATTGTGGTAAAGTGATATGCATGGGAAATACCCTAAACAACAAGAATTTAGATTACAAATCTGCTTTCGGCATCAGGCCCTTGAACTCTGGCCTGCTTCATGTCTTTGGACATATGCAGCCAGTAAAACTACTCTAGAATTGTGAGAATTAAATGCAATTCTTCACTGAAATAAATTTTGTCTTTCAAAGAAGAGAAAATAATTGTTAAAAGCACTTAAGACCTGTCACAGTATTCCCTTAATTATAAACTCAGGTTTTCTTTTTTTTTTTTTTTTTTTTAAATAAGGAAATTTGAATGGGAAAGGCATATATCTAAGCTTCTTTTACTATTCATCTGTAGTAGTTTCTAAACACACTTAAACCTGGGGTATCTTTAATAAGTTGCAATAGCTTGCTGTTCTTTACTTTTCTTTAAAAATTAGATAAAAAAGAAAATATTAATGTCTTATCTGAAGCATGTGCTATACATTAACATTAGCACAATTACAAAGGTCTCCTTTGTTAACACACCCTTAGGGAGGGCACAGGGTTAACAAGGTAAAGAGACTTTTCACACTTGGGCTCTGTAGAAGAGTGTTGATTCTTTTAGCTGGGAAAACACTACATCTATCTACAGATATATGGCAAAAATGACAACAATATACAAGAGACACCATAAAGTCCTGTATGTGATGTTTTTGTTGTTTTCCTAACTCAACTGATACAAAGATAGGCAGTCATAAAATACCATGTAGCCATTAATTCAAGCACATGAGCATAAAACTCTGCAAGCACTTAAGCATAAAAATTCTGGGGAAAAAAAAAAAAGCTTTAGCTCTTACAGTATTATCCCTCCTGTCCATCCATCATTTGTCCAGTAAAGAAGGAAAACTGCTTCATAATTTGAGAAACAACTACCATATTGTAGGCTGTTACATTAATCATTGTTTCTTTGTTAAAGTCCAGGTACTTGAGGGCATTTGTAGAGTTAAGTTATATACCAAAGGATAATGTGAACATAACTCAAAAAATAAGTTCTGCTAGAAATTGCAAGTGCCAATATTTACTTAGCTAACAAAACATTACTGTGTGGTTCAGGGTGGATCACAGGAGCTCAGAGCTTGAGGCATTCCAGGACATTTGGAGGGAGAGGTGACATGCTGCTGTTGGAGAGCTCAGGAGCACAAACACTGCAGTAAAACTCCTCTGCCACAGAACCACTGCCTGGTCCAAACTGGAAATCAGCCTCTGAACACTGGCACACCATTTTTTGAGTGTTCCTGGTTCCTTTTTCTATTCAACTTAGGGAAACTGATAACATTTCTCCCCACATGTGACACAAGGTAATTCTTCGAAAAATAATGCAAAATCCACAAAACCCTTTCCCTAACTCAGGAAACTAATCCACAATGCCCAACTGTGGGTGCTTTGATACTAAGATACACCTGTCCAATATAAAATATACGTTTCTCAATAACAGATTTTGTAAGAACAGCAGGGGCTTTCCTCTCAACCTGTACCACTATGGTAATTTATAGTCAGCCGCAGAATAGGTGGGGATGGCTCACAACTTCCTGATCTGGTCAAGTACTTCTTAAGTACTTAGGAATTATTTAGCAGTGGTTTAAAAATTAAAACATCTTTACTTTTTTAGAATAGCAGATACCTGAGTGTAGTGTGCCACTTAGAAGCAGGAATTGGAGCAGAGCTGCAGTGGCTGCACTCTGGAGGAGATCACAGCGTTCAGCAGCAGCTGCCAGGCGGGAGCATGGCACCAGCTGGGAGGACCTGAGCACAACCCACTGGTGACTGCAGCACTTTGTGTCCCCTGTGCTTTCATCTTCACAGCTTCCCTTACCCCTCTCTAGAGATCTGCACTAATGGCTGGGAAGTTTGCAGAACTAACACACTTTTCTCCTCTCCTGGTAGGAACAGAAAAGGTTCAGCAGGAGCAAAGGTCAGCCACTGGGGCATTTCTTGCTTTTAAGCAGCAAGTGTTTTCACATCCTTCCATCTGAGTACATAAAACAGCAGCCAGACTTAAGCAATTAAGCTTCATTTCAGAAGTAGTTATGTAGTTCAGAAGGAAGGAGCATTTCTGAAGGAGCTTATGTGGACCTGCCTTATGAACATGCCCACAGACTGCCACACAAAGAACAGTCACAATCCAGGTATTTCTGACACAGAACTTCCCTTTTGACATATAGTAAAGGGAAATTAGGTAAATAAATTACAAAGAGCAAATTTAAGAAAAATCAATGGAAGAAAAAAGAATTTAAAAATTGCCCTAGCAAGTTTATAAACTGCCTGTTCCAAAAAGAATCAAACAATTGTACTCTTTTAAAGTCTGGTTTGGTTTAAGCATGTTGCCATCATCCTGCCCCTCTGTAGTCTGTGAACAAGCACGCACATAACCTGCAGTTCTCACTCTCCCCTTTTCTGACAGCCAAGAGGGAATTTTTTATTCAAGGAAAGGTAAACTATTGTCTAATGTTGAATCTTATTAAATACTTTGTTAGAAAAAAGCTGGACAAAGTTTAAAGCTGAAAAGATATTTTCCTTTTCAGGACTCTTAAATAAATTCTCTCTCCCCTTATAGTCCATCCTATGCCTAAAACATAATGAATCAGATAGTGGGATAAGCAAAAGAGAGGGAGTTATTCCAAGGGAGAGAGACACTCAGTTATCCAGATAGTGTAGCTGCCTGTCTCTGTGAAGGTGTTGACTTCCAGAAATTCTAAGAAATCTCTAATAAGGATATTACATAAATTTCAATATTTACTGTGGCCAAAAAATGTCAAGTGCTGATATAAAAGAGCAGTTATAGGGCAAGTTTCAGTGTTTCTGGACTGTGTCTTTCACATGCAATTGTTTGGTATTTATTTATCCTCTGAGACAGCTGTCTCACTCACTTAGAGACATGCCAAGCCCCATGTAATGCTCTTCTGCTGTGTGTCAATTTATACAAATATGTGAAGTTAACCTCAGTTCACTGTGTCCCTTTATAGATGCTGTAATTCCCCTTTTGGATATTTTTCTTGGCTTGCTACATCACACACACCTGTACCTATCAACTCCTATCAAAGTGTAAGGGCTGCATCTATCACTGAGGAAAGGGTATACAGAAATAATAGTTCTTTTTCTAGAGACTACAGAAAAAGGATTTAATATACATATACATTTATAGGTATTAACCACGTTTTACAAAATGTTATTCTTTTTGCAGCATTTCAGATCTGCAAACAACAGTAGAAAATAAGGTTATCTTACCAAGAACTACATTTTTTTAATCAGGTCATGATGCACATAGATGCAGAATTCTCTTATCTTTCCATTTACAAGGTTTTAGTATTCCACATTAAACTTCTCCTTAGATGGACTATTCAGAGATGATATTCTGCTATCATTATAATAATTACCAATAAATTCAAATTTTAGATGAAATGTGGGTTTTACACAGCATGGGAAAGGGAAAGGTTGGTTTCACATTGACATACCAAGTTTTGTAACCACTGATCTTAGCTGAAGGGACACTGTGCTAGAACACACCCATAGAATTCCAGAGAATATATCTTTCCAGTTTGGCTAAGACCAAGAGATGCATACAAGTATAATGATGTGAGCCTAAGAGCCTTTCCCAATGGAAAAAGTCATGGAACACCTCCCCCATATACCCACTCCTCCTTGTTGAGCACATCTTTTTCGTCATTCTGCAATATTTCTGTACATAGTATCAAGACTCATGGTTGCTATTTTTTCCTTTACAACACCACCAGCTCAGAAACTCCTGTGCTCAAGTTAACACTCGGCAGGAACATGCACAAGCGACTCCTCTCGGGTGATACAACAGATCCCAGCAGTGACAAAGAACCTGTTCAAGCTGTTACTGGGGAATTGATACCTAGCTATGCCAAAAGAAGAGCAGCACGGTCCAGAATGAATATGGGAACAGAATTTGAAATCCCCTGGGCCTCTGCCCGTGTGCTGAGCCCACTCCATGTGAGCACTGAGCAGGTTGTGCCAGGAGAGCCTGTGCTGCCAGGGCTTGAGTGGAAAAGGGAAATTACACACCATTTAACCAGCCACAAATGCAGCAAACCAAATCTTGCACTCTAGATCCCAGAGTGAACAGCAGGAACCCTAGGAACAGCAGGAGCACAGAAAACAGCATTGTGAGGGAGCACTATTCAGACAGCCTTTTTAATATGGAAAAACATTCCTTTCCTGGAATAATTTTTCAGATATAATTTTGTTTTTCAGTTTATGCAGTAGCAAGCTTCCTATTTCCTTCAAGCCCCAAACTTTTCCTAATCTTCTGCTGTGGGCCAGCAGTGCAAAAATAAAAAGGACAAACTTTTTTGTATTGCTTTAGGTACAGGTGTGTATAGGGCAGAAGATGACATTTTTCCCCAAAACGCCTTTCTGCTCTAAGACAAGGAATCCATGCCAACTCCACGTCCAGTGGCAGCAATGATGGGGCAGTCAGACCATTTACCAAAGGATTAAAGCCAGCTAAAACTTCCAGGCACATCCATGTGCTCGCTATCATCGTTTGCCCTCTTTTAACTTCAGCAAATTATAGGTGTTATGGGGGAATATTTTCCAAGGAGCAAGTGAGTTGTGCTGATGAATCTCATTTATTTGCTAATAAGATGTGTAATTCGTAAGCACCATTTTGAAAATGTATCTCATACTGTTTAAAAGTATCCCTGTGTTCTCTAAGGGTGAGGCAGTTCCCCTGAACCTTGAAATGAGCTGGTAGAAGAAATCTGGTAGAAGAAATCAGGACTTCATGCTTTCTGGGGAAAACCTAAATCACACAGAACTGTATCAAAGTAACAACTGGTGTAGGCAGAGAATGATTATAATAATGTGAGGCTGAAAACTTTATTTCAGACTCCTGAGTAATTGCAATAAAAAGAAAATCTCACTGACAGGAGGCTGAGAAAAGGCAAAAGTGGATAGGCTGCCATTTATATATTTTAAATGGAATAGACAGTTCAGAGATTGAATGGTTGTGCACAGCTGGCAAAGTGTGCCCAGAAAAATAATCAAAGAAAAGAGGAAAGGGAGGGGAAAGTGAGGGACAGAGAAAGAGAGGAAGATTACAAGTAAAATCACCATAATAGGAATACAGGGGAACTAATCTGGAAGATGCATGACTTCATAAAAGATAACTAAAGGAGCTGGAAATAGAAGCAAACAAAAATACAGTAATATTATTAAGTAATGTGACAGTAGTTCTTACTTTGCTTATTGGTTAAGTGGGTTTGCATAGTAAATATCATTTTATAAATAAACGAATTCAAACATTTTGGCTTGGTAGTGTAAGAAAAAGACAGTAACACCTGAAAGCTGAATTTGACATGTGCACTATACACTTCATTCAAAGTGTCTTTTCTTCTGATGTGCCACTGTTGCTAAAACAGCTTGCCCAAAAATGGCAGCAATCACAGGAGAAGTGATAATAATTAATAGCACTGATGTAATTACATGATGTCTGTTTCTTTAGTAAGAACTAAAATGTCAGTAGGAACAAAGGCTTTACAATAGCTGTTTAAACGAGTTAAATAAGTTGAATTAAGAGTGCTTAGAAAGAAACTTTTGAGTATTAGTATACATGGCTTGAATGACTTCTTCAGTTCCTGCATCACCCCAATGATTCAACCCTCTGAGCATGGCCTCTCTCCTGGAGACCTGCAGCTGGCTTTGGAGGTTACCCTGGATAACCATCCAGAGAGATTCCAGAACGATCAAGAGAAATTTTGGGAACTGGAGATCAAGTATCATCAGATTTGAAGCTATTTTGGACATGAGGCCAAGATACCTGAAGGAATCCATCTCGAATATCACAGCTTCCTTTCAGGGTCTGGTATCATCATCATCATCAGTCAGTCTTA
Organism: Buphagus erythrorhynchus; assembly: GCA_013400855.1. Lineage (NCBI taxonomy): Eukaryota > Metazoa > Chordata > Aves > Passeriformes > Sturnidae > Buphagus > Buphagus erythrorhynchus. Next base: position 146 of record VZTT01026400.1, on the reverse strand, counting down.
TGTGAGTTCCCCCCATAAAATTGGTCTAGAGCACTGTAACAATCTTACAGAAACAGAATTGCTGAGAAAGTTGTCTCCTCTAATTCACATTAGTCCAAGTCTGCCCACACAGTAAAATTAAGGAATGATATGTTTTTAAATTGCAT
>VZTT01026399.1:98307-121625 GCA_013400855.1 Buphagus erythrorhynchus | reverse complement strand
TATCCTAATGCACTGGTGAGCAATGAAAACACACTGCACAAACCTACAGCCCATGTTGTGTGCAGACTTGTAAAGTAGATGCCAAATCTGGGTTTTCCCTAAAGATACCAACTCTAATTCTTAGCCTCAGGGCAACTACTTCATACCAGATGTAACAATTCAAGCAATAGGGAAGTGGATAAAAAAATTTAAAATGTCTATATGCAAATTAGCTACTGGTATCATGAGGATCAGATGAGAAAGATCATTTACAAGGTAAGTCCCTAACCAGCTGACATATAACAATAATATGAAGTCACAGAATACCAGGGACTGAACTGCAGAGTCAAGTTGTGCCAGGGAACTGAGAAGGGGCTGATGCAGAAGAGTAAGCAGCAGCAATTAGTACAGCAGCCTACACAAATACCTGTTGGTATCACATATATAGACACAAGGAGATGCTGAGCATTCTGAGGTGCTGCAGAACCAGTGTGGTCTGATACAAGGCCCTGAATTCTATGCATAAGATAGAACTCCTGAACTATGAATGGAGATTTTTTTCCTTTACTTATACAAAAATTAAAGAATAGTCATAATTCATCACCAGCCTTTGCAACATGGAAAAATTTATTTGTGATGGAATGAGAAGCCTCTGCTCATTGTATATACACACATACTTTGAAAACAGTACTTCTAATACTGCTGTACTAAAAATAAAGCTCACCCCTTGATGACCAACCACATCACAAGACTCCATCGTGTATTGACAGAGCAAACTTACTTTTGGGTGATGTTGAAGATGGTTTCACCCGAAGTCCCTCCAAAGCAGGCACCTTTCCTCCTCAGACTTTTAAGCCTGCTTACTAAGTGATCAGTGCTTTCTTTGGTGGTTCACATAAACTCCATGTAGCTTAATCCAGGCATGTCCCCCAGGATACTGTTGCAATAAACCCAGAAGCACAATTTTAAGCTAAAAAGCTCCAGCTGAGACTGATGTTTCCACCAATTTTTGATGCCAGGTGGACAAAGATAAAGGCTGAGCAAGGGAAACTAGTGCAAGTGATCAGTAAGGACAGCTGGGGAGATTGAAACACAAGGAGAACAGCTGAAACTAGCTGAATACACGTCTTTCAATGTAATACTAACTTGGAAAGAAAAGTGCAGTTTAGTATTCTCTCAGCCTCCAGAAGAGTTTAAAAGCATTAGATGGTCTTCTGACAACATGAAGTATAAATAGCCTGAGGAATTAGTGTTGGCTCATCAATATATCTACCAAAGAAAAGGAATGCTGCTGAGCCTGGAATAGTTCAATAGCAGTCTACTGATCTAGTTAACAGTTTTGCTTCTGTTTATAAGTTTTGCAGGACTGTGTTCTCAGTAAGGTCACCCCAATCCAGGGGAGTTTCCATAATATAGTAGAAGGTTTTTTAGAGGAGAGCACCATGCAGATACAGTGCAGATCTCATATCTCCAATTATTCAGGTACTGGCTACCAGGTGTGGTGTTGTTCTGAGGAAGGTAGTGAGATTATTCCTGGTGATTAAAAACATGGAGGTGTTCATACAACAAAAACTATCTCAGGTTTCTCTGAAAGGAAGGAGATGAACCACAATAGAGGGGTGCAGGGAGGAAATATGGTAACTCCCCAGCATGTTTCATTCAGAGTGGGTTATCAGATATGAAGAACTGGCAGAATAAACCCAGAGCCTCAACTCATGGAAATCTTCAGTAAGCTCTTTGCAATCTTCCCATGATCTCTTTGCTCTTCCCCATCCAAGTGGGCAGATATACACACCTTCTGCAAGTGTGATGAGCTAGAGTATTTGGTTTCCTGTAAGTAATAAAAATAATAGAACTTCTAGTTTTGCTTTCAAATGCTTACTTAAAAATGCAGACATATGAACTGGTGAAAAGAGCCATTAGAGGCTACTCCTCCTTTAAGGTCTTTGATGTATTGTTATGGAGGAGAAGTTAAAAGAATGTTAATTATTGCTGATAGATACCAGCAACTGCTGCTTCTTGAATTCCAATAAACCCTTTGATATCAATGTATGAATATTATAGGAGACATTGTCCCACTGAAGTGACTAAAAAGACTGGCAAAAGAGGAAACCATGTGTAGATCAGCAGGCAAGCATGACAAATATACTGCAGAGAAAGCTACCATAACTCTTGTCAACTCTGTCCCTTTTGATCTAGGTCACTTAGGAAAGGCAGAGGCACAACCTCACATCCCTAGCAAAAGGGAAGAGTGGGAATTCTTTAGGGACAAAGCAACTGAGAAAGGCATCTGGCACACAGGAATAACTCCATAATGGCAGGCTGCTCAGAAGCAAACGGAACTTCAAATGGAAGCAAAAACTTTGGGAACTATTTATAAAACAGATTTCAACAGTGGCTGGGAAAGAAGAAAGAAGTTCTTATCTATATTGACCTGGGAAGAAGGCAGGGCAGACGAACCTGACTGAGACACATTATCTCTCTATTCTCAGAGGAAAAGGAACTAAGGAGAGTGTTCCATATGTTAAAAATTAGGAGGGTGAAGTTCCTATTTCAAGGATCAAGCAATTAGTTTCCACTTTGGTAACTTTTAGCCACTACATTGGCAATGTCTGCAGCTTTTGTCTTTCCTGCCAGCTCTACTGAGGTATTTTTTCATTTTAACCACGTATCCAAGTGCCTACAGGTACTGAAGCAGGGTCCTTGTCCTTCTGGCCCACTTACTTGGGGAAATCTGGTGTGCTGCTCACTCACCAGAAGAGAAATCCTCACCACACCTCAGACCACTTCTGACTCATAGCTCAAGTCCTGCTGAACACAGCAAGTGCACAGCCAGAGCTTCAAGCCACAGCCATCTCTGGAGAAAAGGCAGTCAGAGAGGAGGGGAGCTCTAGCTGCCTCATACTTACTACCAGAGACCACAGGGGTGGGTGAGCACAAACATCAAAGGGCCTGCTGCTGACTGCTGCCTGCTGCAGTCTCATGTTCTTCTAAATCAAGCTATAACTTACATTCCTTAAGCACCCAGTACCCCTTTTTTCTAACCACTTACTTGCTTTTCTGTCCAAAGTGGCCCAAATTCTCATTATTCATGTGTTCTTCCAATAGGAGCCCTTGAGTTCCACCAACACTCAACTGTCAAATACCCACACAACCTGTATGATCTCAATACACACAACCAGTCTCACAAACCCATTTTTAGAGCCACCCACCTCCCAGTGACTAAGTACTCCATCCACATACAGCTTTACTGTCAGATGCCTCTCAGCTCTCCCACTTGATTGCAGGAGAGGTCAGTCAGGGGCTCTGTTTCTTGTGCCCGTCACAGGGTCTGATGTCTCCCATCCCTGCCCTACAATATTTTAAGCAAGATTCACCGATGAAAATCCAAATTTTTATTATAAATTCACTTACATATAAAGAGATTTTACTTCATAAACCCAGATAGAACAACCTGAATAGTATTTGACAGTAACTTTTTGGCTTTACCTAGCTAAAAAAAAAATAATAATCTTTTTTACTGTGGGTAGATGTGGATGTGTGTTGAAGTGGTATTTTCCCAAAGTAATCTTAACAAGTACAGAATTACAGCTATTTATAAAATTAAATTCAATGGCTGACAGTTTTTGTGTGAGCTCAGTGCTTCCTACGATTAAGATCTTTGCTGGAAGTCAGAAGTTCTATACTAACAAAGTCACAGATGGAAAATTAAGTATAGTACTAAAAAGTATTGATACTCACCACTACTAGCTCAGATTAAAACAGCTAACATGCTTTCCCAAAGGTGAACAGGTTTGTTCTCCCAAAGGTGGACAGGTTATCAACAGCAAGAGTGAATGAAAAAAACTGCATGTACTTCAAGATACAGTAATAGGAATCCCCAATACCAGGAACAAAAATAATAATAATATGCCCAGGTTGAAGTTTGCTACATAAACCCATGACAACATTTAATAAAAGCTCTGCTTCTGCTAACAAAATGTGTTGAAATTATGATTATGGAAATTCAGGTGTAGTCGTAATTGCTGCATGTTTCCATCATAAACTGAAGCCATGTTCATGACAAACTCCCCTCCTTATATTCCCTTCTTGGTCAGCAGGACATGGTAATGCTCTTCTCTGCTAAAAAATTCATTAAATGATTTACTTGGCTAAAGATATCTATCTGTTCAGAGTCTTTTAGTTTAATTCTTTGCTCGCATTATTTATTGATTTATTTACAACTGGATATGAGAGGCAGGGGAACACTTTTCCCTATTATTTGTCAGCATCTAGTTTTGGCCAGATAGAAGTCTGCTGTTGTTCATGTCTATCAACAGTGCAGCCCTGCCCTATATGCTACACTTAATTTTTCTGAGTTTCTTATGGCTGTAATTCATTAACTAAAAAGGGCAGAAGAGAAAGCTGATGATGATAATGACATCAAAGAAATAAGAAAGATTCTATGACTTCCAACGAAAGGAAAAAAAAATACATATAAGTGAAGATCCATAAAAAGATATGTCCTTAGATAAAATGATCTTAAAAATATTCACCTACAAATACCTTTAGTATCTACAATGGTTAGATTTACATTTGCTATAGTACATATCTGCATGCACAAAGGAATGATCGAAATTCTTAGGCAGCTTTACTGTTTTGCTTCATGTAAAACATGTAAGATAGAGAACAACAAATCTTCGTGTTTAGTCATCTATGATCAGAAGTTGTTCCTAGAACAACTATGTTTATGTTTTCATTAGCACATAATTAATGTCCCTTCTAAATAGACAAATCAGGGACTTTATAGACACTCCTCTAGCAATATCATACTCAGCATATTCTAAAGTGGGAGACTAGAATCAACCTATCCTGTCATTTAACTAGCAATTATCCTGATTTTAAAATACAGAAAATAATCTCCCACAGAATTCAGTTGAAAGTGCAAGTTATCAGCATTCAGGAGATCTAAGTTGTTTCTGTTTAGCAACTGAAATTAATTTGAAAATGTTTAACCTGCTGGGCCCAAACCTTTAGTAAATGACTTCTGACTCCAACAACATCTTCTGTAATATAATTGAGAACATTCACTGGTAACAGAGCACTTAACAAGGCACCAGGGGGCCTATATGTAGCCGATAATCGGGAAAATTCAATTATTAAGTTGTAACTTCACAGAACCTACAAGCAATAGGCTTCTAGACAAGAAGACCAGCCCAAAAAAGGCAAGAAGGCAGGGAGAAGATTTGCTGCAAGGGAAGGTATGTGAAGAGATTTTGTTATTCATAAATTGATCATTATTTTAAAGTCAGGACTCTACTCCATCCTCTGAGCTCTTCTCTTTTAGGCTTCACTATAACCAAGGCTTTGTACCACATTCTTTTCTACACAAAAAGGCAGCAGCCAAAGTAATACCAGCACTAACAATGCACATTTACAGCAGAATGTGAACTGCTGGACTTTGTGGTTTGCAGAGCAAAAATATCAAAGGAAGAAATGTACCTGGCAAAGAATACTGGTGCTACTGATTAACAGACAAGCACAGCCTCTCCTCCAGAGATCAGCAGATTTCCACAAAGGATTTCAGAAAGTTGAAAAACACACCTCAAGGCATACAGCAAAAATCAAACCAGTGTCTATCCCCTCAAACACTTCAGTCTCTGCTGAAGTCCTCTCCACACCCACTGATGCAATGCATCGCTGATTCTCAATACTGTTATAAATACTGTATATTGAAATTATGCTATAACTGGAGGAGGAAGTGCACCTGGCCATGGATTTCCCACAGAAAGCAGAAAAACCTTAACTCAAACATCTGAAGTTGCAGGATAAAAGGTACAGACACAGAGATTTTTATTGTTTATTCTCATACACAATATGAACAGAAATCAGTAATTACAGAGTACGCTAAAAATGCCAGTAATGGAAAATTTAATTTGGCAACCAGAAAACACAACTGTACATTTAAGACAAATCCTACCAGACCCAACATCTAGCAGTGTCATGCTGAATGCCCTTGTTCTCACTGACACAATTTTTCAGGGGTCCTTAGTGAAGCACAGAAGCAATCCTTCAATTGCTTGCTTTCCTTCCAATCTGACAAGAAGTGTTGCTTATACAGAAATACAATATAATACAGGACAAGTGTGTATTGCCTAACATCTTTACTTCAGTTTTCCATCATGCACCTCCTCTTTTTATTTGTTATATAGTGCTCCAAAAGTTCATTAACTAATACTTGTAAAAAGTTTTCAAGATGAACATTAGTAGATAGGGATGATGCTTGTTATTATCAAAGAACAAAGTAGAGGTCCTCAAGAGTCAATCAGATTTGTTCTGCATGAAAAAAGCTTTACAAATTCTTTCCCATCTCTAAAAATTCTCCCATATCATGAAAGGATACTGCAGGAAGGACATACTACTTGTCAAGCTCTTCCAATGCTATTTACTGATTCCAAAACATAGTACCAAATACAGCTGTGGGAAAGAAAATGTTTTAAAAAGTTATTCTTCTAAGTCTAGCACAAAACTTCTACTGAAAATGTACATTTTGAAAATACTGATGGATAGAGACAAATCAATCTTATATTGGACTGAGGTTTGTGTTTGGTTCTACCAGTCTGTTGATTCTGTTCACAAATGACATGCATACATATCTCTGCCTCTGTAACAAAACTGAAACAGATTTACAGTAATTTTCACTTTACTACAACATTTTAAAAAAAAAAAAAAAGTAAAGCAGCACATCTGTTAAGAAAACATATAGGAAAACGTTCATGCTGCTTCAAGACCCAAACCATCCAAGTGCAGGATGATTTCTCACCGCAGCAAGACCACATGGATGGGCATGGAAAAAACATCCTAATTTAAGCTGATCTGTAGGCAGGCAGCTCTTCTTCAATAGCAAGGACTGAAGATTTATCACAATTCCCTGTCTGTTCTTTAAACAGAGAGTTAAATGATACAGAAACCTGCAAATGCATCTCCTAGCAATGGCAGCTAATTACCATTCAGGCTCCAGCTCCTATCCCAGCTGCTCAAGGATAATTACCCCTAATGAAAGTGGTGGTGCAGGCTTCTTGGCTCTGCTAAGTTGCCTTAAAATAACAGACGGCCAAAGACATTTGGCATTCAGTACACCTTGCCACAGAGGAACACTATTGATCCACGTGCCATGGCATCACATCCAGACAGAGAAATGTAGTTGTGAAAAACATATGATACACTCAAAAGCAGAGGAAAACATCACTCCCCAAGACCAGACAGCTCCTCTGTGCCAAGACTGTCTAAAATGCAGCCTGCCCACAGGACAGCACAGCTCCTTAACACAAAGCCATTTGTGGTGACAGACAAGTAATGCTCTTGTTTACAGAGCAGTCAGGACAGATGAGGGTGCTAACAGACACAGCAAGCTCAGGTGTGGCTGGGGCAGACTCTGGGCTCTTTGGCCACTTTGGTCATTTACTGTTATATTGTACAAAACACTTCTCACCATAGTAAAAACATGTTTTCATCAACAGGGTTTATTCCAGTTCAAATTTCCCTTCAGCTCTAAATTTGCTCTTTCGGCAAAACATCCAGTGAGTATCCTATCACTAGTCATGTTCTCCAGGGATCAGCGTTGGGCCCAGTCCTGCTCTGATGAACTGGATGAGGGGATTTGAGTGTACCCTCAGCAAATTTGTGGACTACACCAAGTCGGGCTGGAGGGTAGGAAGGCTCTGCAGAGGGATCTGGATCAATGGGCTGAGGCCAATGGCAGGAGGCTCAACAAGGCCAAGTGCTGGGTCCTGTGCTTGGGTCACAGCAACCCCAGGCAGTGCCACAGGCTGAGGCAGAGTGGTGGAACAGGACCTGGGGGTGCTGGTTGACAGTGACTGAACATAAGCCAGTGTGTGCCCAGGTGGCCAAGAAGGCCAATGACTTTCTGGCTTGGATCCAGACCAGCATGTCCAGCAGGACCAGGGAAGCAATTTTACCCTTGTACTCAGCAGGGATGATGCCACACCTCAAGCTGGGTGTCCAGTTCTGGGCCCCTCATTGCAAGAAAGACACTGAGGTGCTGGAGTGAGTCCACAGAGGGGCAACAGAGCTGGTGAAGGGTCTGGAGCACAAGTTCTACAAGGAGTGGCTGAGGAAGCAGGGGTGTTTAGTCTGTAGAAAAAAAGGCTTGGGGGAGACCTTATTGCTCTTTACAACTACCTGAAAGGAGGCTATAGCCAGGTGAGAATTGCTCTCTTCTCCCAGGCAGCTATTGACAGGACAAGAGGTTATAGCCTCAAGCTGTGCCAGGAGAGTTTCAGATTGGACATCAGGAGGAATTTCTTCATGGAAGGAGTTTCTAAACATTGGAATGGACTGTCCAGGGAGGTGGTGGAGTCACTGTCCCTGGGGGTGTCCGAGAAACAACTGGATGTGGCATGCAGTGCCATGATTTAGTTGGCAAGGTGGTGATCAGTCAAAGGTCGGACTCTAGGTCTTTTCCAGACTAAATGATTCTGTCTTACAGTTTCAGCTCTATAAAAATGGTATCAATATTTCATGATCAAGAAATTTTCGTTTGATGGCTTTTCCTTACATGTGCTACACAGGAAAAGGCTGCATAATATTTGCCTCTGGTTTTGAGAAGGAATGATTCTCATTTAGTCTCGCAGAAACAGCAGAAAAATAATGCTGCTCACCCTCCTTTTCTACACAGCCATAAACAACACAGATAAACCAACATCAAGATGTAACTTTGCATGACAGAGCTGGGAACTGATAGGGAACATTTACAGAACGTTTTTGCAGAGAGCGAGCAGCCTCAGGAACTGACAGAGCAGAAGAAATATTATAAAACTTAATCTCTGAGTTTTTCAAACAAAATTTACCTTCTTTTTTTTTAACCTTGAATATATATACTTAATGACTGCAACACCAAGACAGCAGAATGACACAGAAATGAAGGTACAGAGGAAAGGGAGAAAGATACACTCTTGACAAAACATGAAGCACAGAAGACTGTCAATAATGTGAATTGATGAGCTGGAAAGATGTGAAAAAAAAATGTTCCAAAGGATAGAAGAAATAAGGAGTTTCTCTGACAGCAAGAAGACTTTTTGATTTGCCAAGGAAGTGGTCATCAAGATGAAAGCACAGGAAGCTGGAAAAAGTCATAGAGAAAAACATGAATTGAGAATGCAGAAGATTTGGGGAACCTCTCCAGCTTTTTTTTTTTTTTTTAATGTGAAAATCATCAAGTCCTGTTGTTATTAAGATTAAATGACACTTCGGCCTTTAAGTATGAAAAAGAAAAGGAACGAGGAAAGGAATAAGTACTATGATGAACAGCTATGAACATAAAGTCAATAAAAACAATAGTTGAGAGAATATCCAATCAATACACTAATATTATAAATAATGTTTTGGACATAATACTACTTATTTTTTTCAGTTTGCATATGATAAGCCTCAGTAATGCTAATTATATTTATTTGGCAGTTACATATTACAGGCCACTTTCTATCCCTGTCTTTGGAAAAATCCAGTACTTCCTAGCAGTAGAGACTATAGGAGTCACACAGTTTCTTTGGATGCAACACTGCAAGTTTTGCATTCTCCCTGTGTTTGGTTGACAGTTGCATTCAGAGTTTGCTTAGAGAGAGGTCTAAGTTGATGCTTAATTCCACAGAATTTGAATACCATATTGCTAACTTATACTTCACAAACACTGAGAAATATAATGTGAGACCCCAGAGACTGTAGGTTCCTAGCACAGTTGAATTTTAACATCCTCAGTTGTGAGTACACATTGTCATTTACAGGTTTAAAGAATACGTAAGTGATTTGTAATTAAAGTTATATAAAAGCTTTCTGTGCTAAGGCCCAGGACAAAAATGGGAAAAAATTCAGAATCATTCTTGGTGCCCCTTCCAGTATCTGAATAATAAGTAATATGCAAGCACTGGATGACCTCATGAAGAAGTGGCATAGTTAAATTGCAAAGCATTTCACTATAAATAGAGCATCTGCAGGCAATGCTATACAACAGAAACTAATTTAAGTCTTAATTCCATAGATCGCTGATATGGTAGGTTTGTCTTTGCTTGAATTTAGGAAATGATGTGAATGCTATGCCAAATCCCACACTGTGCTTCAGATGAACACCTTGTGCTTAGACCATTCCAGGATATGCACAGAAACGAATAGCCCTATTTAGAAACAACTTGCTCTGCACTGATACTACTCACACTTGAGTCTTTTTCTTTCTCTTAACAAAGCTGTCAACTGGCTGATAAAACTTTCTTTGCTGTCCCTTGGAGATTACCAGTTTATCTAAGATTCTTCTCAATTACAGCATAAAAGAACTCTTCATGTCCTCACACATTCACTCCATCCATCCCTGCTCTGGTTAGGAAGGAAAGAGGATCTTTAGCTTGCAGGTTCTGCACATAGAGTGATATGCGACATTGCCACCTAGTTCTCAATAAAGATCACCCACTCCACTGCACTCAATTTGCTTCCCATCAGCTGTAACCAACCTTACTTATTTCTCTACTCTAGGGGAGAGAAAAACAGCCTTAACTAAATTGGGGCTGCTGGTAGGAAGCCATGAAGTCCAAATAACAAGGAGACTAAATGATTTTTCTTTTAACCTTGTTCCCTCCTACGGCCCTACCACAAAGCCTGGTGATCTGAGAAGTGAGATGTAACCTGCAGATCTCTGCACTGTGCAGCTGGCAGTGAATCCTCCCTCCAAGCCCTTACGTAGGTACTTACTGCTTCAGTCACAGCCTCATCTGATCTAAATGGCAAGGGATGAAAATTAAGGGATCAACAGCATTCAAAATTACAGTCTTCTGTGTCAGCTAAGTGTCAGGCAAGGCAATAGCTCCATGCCACCTCAATTAGTTTAATTCCCATTTGGAGTGCATCCACCCTCCATCTCAGTGAACAGCTCTGTTGCCTTGTCTCTCTGCCAGACTACTTGGTCTTCTTACATGATGATATACATGGAGAAAGATGATTTCTAGGATACAAACCATAAGGTACACAGTTTATTTTATTACAAGAAAGTCATAGCTTTGTCAAGGATTCTGAACTCCCTCACACAAGTAGGTTTGTCCTATTTCATGACAATACCTGCGCCTAATTTAACACATCATTTTAATTATTGCTAAAAATCAAATAAGCAGCACATTATTTCTGTCTCCTAGGAGAGACTGCAATTTACATCTCCAAAAATAATATAATTCACAGCAAAACTGAAGTCTCAATGTGTATAATAATTTTCTAAAATATACCCACCACTGTCAATTAACCAAAGCCTATCTAAACCATTCTCTAATGCACCAGATAATTTAAACACTAAAATAGCCTTTAAAATCCCATAGAATAAATACAATACCTCATCCAAGACAAAGTGATTATCATTTTCATTTCACTCCTTAGACAGTTCCTAATAGGGCCTATTCCCCTAATATATATACATACATCTGCAACATCCATTAAGGATAATGAGAACAATGCCCATGAATCACGTGAGAGACTACAATTCATGGTTTCTGCTAGGGACCAGACTGTGACCTCCCTTGCCACACAAGTCTGGAATAGTTCAGCTGAGCAGTTCCTCCACACCTTGGCAAATGAAAGCAGGCCAGAATCTTGCCACAGATTCCTAGTTTTTACATAACATTAATGAAATCAAATATTTAAGGAACTAGCTTGAAAGAAACCTTGGAAATGTTCATGCAATACAGAGAAATAAAGGAAAATATTGTGACTAGCTGAAGAAAAGAGAATACAAATCTACTGCAAGTTTATGTATGAATAGACAGTTGTATTTCTTGATAGGTAGGTATGAGCTACTCCACAGATGCTGGTGGTGTCATTCTCCCTAGTGTTCTGAGTTGCAGTATCAATTTAAGCCAGCCGAATCTTTTGTAATAGATGCTGTTTCCCAAGTTAAAACACACGGCCCTCTGCAGCACAGGCACTGGAAAAATGCAACTTGTAAGCAGCAGACTCTCCAGTACAATTATAACATCAGTGCTCAGCACTGTGTCAATATTCTAACCAAGAGATACCAAGCAGGAATACACCAGCCTAACTGACCAGATACTATTTGACTGCAGAGATGGCTTATACAGAATCCCATTACATTCAGGGCAGGGAAATTATACAAGGAGCAAGAAATCTTCATGTGGTATGGGGGAAATTACTCTTTTTTGCAGGCTGAGCTACTCATGTCACCTTTCATTTATTTATCACAGAAATTGGTACCAGAACTAGCAGACTGTGATGCAATGTTTCATTTGTGGAGCCATGGTGTTAGCAATGGTTCATTGAGATTATTTCTCATAAACTACCATTAAAGTAATCTTCGTAATTATGTGGAGCAATTAAGCATAAATTAAGTTACCAAAAATGACATTGGGAAAAAACGTTTGCATGTATTAACTCTGCTGACCCTGCTGACTTTACATGGGGAAAAATCTGGAACTAACCAAAAATATGCCTTGATGGGCAACTTGGAGCTAGGCAGAAAAAATATTTTAATCCTACTTAATTTAAAATACATTTATTAAGGACATTCATCCTAATCCAGAATCTTTCAAATTATTTTCTGAATATCAAAATATGTTGAATTAGAAAAGCCATTTTAAAGCCTTCTCAAATTGAAACAAAGGCATTACTACACATCTGGCAAAGTTCTGCTAGAAATGCTGTTGTCCTGTTGCAAACAGCCCCTTCTGCTGACCAACAAGGAAGAGAATTTGGTCCTTTTTAAAAAACTCTGTACAGATTGTAAGAAAGTTTATTTTGCTTCCAAATGTTGAGGGTTTACATACATGTACCCCCACTGTACATTAATATATGCTCTAAACCATCTGTAGAAAACTGAACACCAGAAGAATAATATTTTTCAGTGTAAAAACTTAAAGAATACATGGAATAATTTCTCTGCCTTCCTTGTCTGTGTTTCCCTGTGTCTATGTTGTCTATGTCTATATTCAAATGGGATGAGTGCCATTATTTTAGAACGCATACTTGAAAAATAAAGAACAAATGCTTTCTAAAATATTGTGTAAGTTAAGCATTTCTGATATTTCTTTTTTGATACTTTTTTTTTTAAGATTCCATTTAAAATACTGTATTTAAAATAAGCTTCCTGTTTCACTTTGAGAGAAGAGCAGATAAAACTAAAGGTCTATCTAGTTTGGTCAAAAAAACCAGTACAAGATAAATAATATAGATCTACAAACCAAAAAGCAAATGTATGTCTAGTAAGTTAAACACCATAAGCACTAGAGGAAAAGCCAAAGTGGTTTCCCCCTTAAACAGATAAATGTTTTTTTGTCCTATACCACCATAGTCAAGGGAAATCTGAGAGATAGTATTAAGCCTATAGTCTTTCCAGTCTCAAAGATAATAAAAATACTTTCTTCAGTCATCAGCATTTTGTTTAAATCCACAAATGATTAAGTACTATTGTACAGTTGAAAACATTTGTCAAAAAATAATTATAATCACCAATTATCCTTTGAAGAAATTGCACTGTAGCCACTAGGAAGCCTTTTCCCTTCTCCTGTAAGAGCAGCTTCACATGCCCTGTCAAGTTACAGGAATCACATGTAAGTGTTCACATGTAAGTGGACCTTCATGTTCCAGGGAGCAATCTACAAAATCCTCACTTTCATGAGCAGGTTTCATGAAATATTTTCATATCTTTAGGCTCTCTGTTACTCTCATTTTAATTACAACTGCTGTTATGTTTGTATATTAAATGTACAAGGCTCAGAATATCATCAGAAGAAAACCAGAGTACGAATTTTGCTTTGTTCAAGAAGTGTTTGTTGTGAGCACAGAGATTTGCACCCAGAGCTTTATCTTGTTGAGAAAATTCTGTATGTTTCACAAAAACCTGGGTAATAGGTTGATAACAGCATGCAATGCCAATTTGATGACTGATGAGAAAAGATAATGTGTTCAGAATCAACCACCATCCCTAGAGATGTCCCATAGCATGCATAAAGTAATTTGGGACAGGCATCATGATTTCTTCAGCTATTTTCCATCCTTCCTAGAAAGAACAGGATTGACAGATGTGAACACTTAACACACTTCAGCTTTTCCTTATGACCTCTGATACGGCCACTCCTGTTCTTTATTATTATAAAGAAACTCTGTGTGGACTGAAAATCATTTGTGGTGGTTTAATTCATGGATGGATTCTATTCTATCCTGTTCTGTTCTATATCCACAAATAGCCGAAGACATTCAACACCTTTTACCTCTCACTGATTTACCTCCAAGGAGAAGCTACTCAGGAACTGCCAGTATAAGGCTCTAGCTTTCTCTCTGATTATTCACTTGCTAGAAAGGCGTATCAAGTTTCTAAACACTCAAACACAGGAGTTCCAACAACACAGAGAAAATAAATTCCATCTTTGACCTTTTTTAAACTGGTCTTATAGCATCATTCTGTAAGACTGAATTCATTATTCTACTCATATTCCATTCAGTGGCTGCAAGATATTAGCTAGGATTAAAATCAGGTCAGCAGCACTAAGAATATATAGCACTTTACCCTGAAGAATACAAAGGCACCAAAACACCCCACAATGGCAATAACTGATCTGTTTGCTCAAGGATTCAGTATTCTCTGTGGCAAGCCGATGGTCCTCTTTCAGTTTTTATGAAGAGTAACAATGAACAGCATTTAAAAGATCGATATTTATAAAAGAACATGATGAGGTCAGGACAGGCTTTAAAGGTGGAAATGACATTACTGTTAGTCATGACATGATAATATCCAGGGCCTCTGGGTATGTTATGACATGATAATAAGCTGGGCACTACTGTGTTAGTTATTTTACAAAGAACGGGAGGTAAATGGAGCCATCACATGAAAAAATATATTAAATATATAGGTAGATATTGATAGAGAATGGGCCAGAGCCCCAGGGTCACGGCATCTCACGTGAGAATCTGAGTCCATACAATTGATCAATTAATTTACTCATCTGCCCACAATACTAAACACCTCTTAAAAAATTAGTTCCTTTTTAAATTAGTACCTCCCTTGCAGGTAGTATATCTGTATGTCAGTTGTACATCACACCATCCAGGTAAGTAGGGACGTCGCAGAGAATAGCTGCACCTAAAATCCTAATCAATGAGGACAGAAATAGAGTATTTCCAGTTAGGTTAATCTCCAGTCAAAGTGGTTGAACTATACAAGATCTGTAACACTTTCTCCCCTTCCCCACCTACTCTCTAAATATGGATATTACATATGGATACCCGAATTACAGATGCATGCATATCTTAACTCATTATCTGCATGTATTACTCGCTATTTCAGCAGAAAATCCTCTGTCACAAGCACTATCGCTTTGCTGCCAATGGAGGCAGACTAAGACCTCCTGACCTGAAGCACGAGGTCCACAGTACGTGCTGAAGAACGAAATCTGCCTGCTGGCAGCTCAGGCAGCCTTGAGCGCTTGGTGGGTGAAAGCATCGTGCCAGAAACAGCAACAACACATTGGTGGCGTCGAGTGCCACGATCGGCGCGGGTTCCTTTGGGCTCAGCGCGGGTTCCTTTGGGATCAGCATGGGCTCCTTTGGGATCGGCGCGGGCTCCTTTGGGATCGGCGCGGGCTCCTTTGGGATCAGCGCGGGCTCCTTTGGGCTCGGCATGGGCTCCTTTGGGCTCGGCGCGGGTTCCTTTGGGCTCGGCATGGGCTCCTTTGGGATCAGCATGGGCTCCTTTGGGCTCGGCGCGGGCTCCTTTGGGATCGGCGCGGGCTCCTTTGGGCTCGGCGCGGGTTCCTTTGGGCTCGGCGCGGGCTCCTTTGGGCTCGGCGCGGGTTCCTTTGGGCTCGGCGCGGGCTCCTTTGGGATCGGCGCGGGCTCCTTTGGGCTCGGCGCGGGCTCCTTTGGGATCAGCATGGGCTCCTTTGGGCTCGGCGCGGGTTCCTTTGGGCTCGGCGCGGTTTCTCTGCGCTCCGGGACAGCGCCGAAGCCGCCGGCAGTCCCGGCGCCCTCTGCTGGCCGCCCGCGCGCAGACAGCGAGCCCCGGCCCTGTGGTTCGGTCCGGTCCCTTCCCTGCTCCATCGGTCCGCGCCGCCCTGGCAGGGGGAGAGGCCCGTCCTGTTCGTACTGAAGAATTTCCATAATCTTCATGGTGTATATCTGAGGTTATCCAGTGACAGTCGTATTAGCTTGTGAGAGACAGCAGATATTCACGTGTATTTTGGGGACAGCTATGCAGGTACTGTCCTGCTAAACGTAACAATCGTGCTGATCTTGTTTACAGCAGATTCTTGGTTCCTCCCTTGTGGCACTTTCCTTGGACTTCCTGGACACGAGGGAGGCAATTTCGTCTAGTGCCCAGGTAACTTTGCCCTGGAGCCTGGTTCTGCTGGCTGTGCCCCTGCCCCAGCAGGTGACTGCTGACATGCATTATTTACATTGCAGCAGCACCTAGAGACCTCCAGAGCAGGGCAGGGTGGGGGCACTCCTCTGGTGTGAACTCTTAACAAAAACCAGGCTTGGCCTTCCTAGGTAACAACATGCAAAAGAAAAATTAAATAAGTATATTATCATAGGGCGCCAGAAGTACCGTGTCATTAATTTGGGTTCCAGTTTCTCCAACTGAAAAGCACTTTGGGATGTTCACATGAAAGGTGAGCATGGATTTTTAAATGCTGGTATTAAATTTTGTGGGAGGTTTTTTGACACATTTTCCTACAGTAGCTTTTTTCCCTGGAACAGGTAACACTGAATCTTTCTGTAGACTCTGTTTCCATGATGACAAGATACAGGACTGTGCAATACCTCAATTAAATGTTTGCTTTACAACTAGCAGTAAAAAAACTACATCTGAAACCTTCATCCTTGGTAGTTATCTCACCCATAGTTGCAAATGATCACTTTTAAGTGAGATTCAAAGACAGGATTTCCACATAAGCAGTTTGATACTCAAAGACATTCATTCAGCTGACAGGATCATGAAAACCTCGTAAGTTTAAAAAATAAAAATTAAAAAATCACTGCAAGATTTTCTTCTTTGGATTTCACCCCCTGCATCAGCTGCTTTTTAGGTTTGTGTGCCCGCAGCTCCCTTCCCTTGCCTGCATACACACAAAACTAGCTGTAACGTGAAAATTCAATCCTCAGTATCAGCCTGTCATCACACTAAAATAAAACTGCTCATTTTTAACCAAAGGAAACTTTTTTATGACTTGCTCCTCCAATAAAGCCATCATCCCATGCTAACGAGGTGCTGTGAGATAGCTCACATGGTCCTGCCGAGGCGGCTGCTCCTCGCCTCAGCAGAGGAGCAGGAGGAGGCTCGACCTGCCTGCTCCATCTTACGCAGGGAGATGTCACCTCCTCCTGACCCTATCCTTTGAGCAAAATTATGAACCTTTCCACTGGAATGCAGTGCTACACGGAAACATGCCCTAAGGAAATAAGAGGAACTATCAAATCAGTAAAGCCTTGCAGGATGGGGCCGTCTCTATCTTTCCCTGATACTCTTTTCCAGTTCCCAAAAGCTGTGTCACTGCCAAACCTCAAAATCACGGTTTCCACATCATTGATGTTCACATGAAGGGGCTTCTGTTTTGTTTAGTGAACTAAAGTGAATACATTTTAAGCTAAATTTTAATTAACCACTTATTTGCACTTATGGTAGCATGTTCCTAAACACAGGTTGAAGAAAGCTCTGCTGCAGTTTTCCTTTTATCAACTTATTCCAAATTCTCTCAACCAGATTCTTAAAAGGTAGCTAAGCCTAAAAAGGATAAAATTCTACATTTATTATAACCACAAAGAAAAGAATTAAGTGGAGTTAGAGAGGTAAAGTGGCAGCTCTGATTTTCTTACTTTTAAGCTGGTAGAGCTCTCTGCAGAAGACTTTGCATCTTCTGCAAAGCCCATGTATGCATACACACATAACGCAATGGAGTTTTAATAGAACCGTTTCTATTAAACAAGGTCAATTTTTATTACTGTTACAAAGATAATATTATGAAAAAATAGAATATTTGGATGTAATATGATGAAAAATTTAAAACACTGCAATGATATTTAATAGACCCTATAACAGTTTCCCATGTGCTCCTTTGGCACAGCCTGCATCTTTTCTGTCACTATGAGACTGGGAATAGCTACCAATATCCCCACTGGGGGCTAACATCATATGCACCAGCCATGCTTAGCACAGCCTGGAAATAAGACTCCAAAGATTTTACTAAGGGTTATAATGAGCTGGTAGGCACAGACCCCACATCAATGAGCAAGTCAGTCCATCTAGCTGATGGACTATGTCTTGTAATCATCCACAAGGAATGCTGCTGCCCTGTCTGCTCTTCAGTCACAGAGCTACTATCACTGCTGAGCTTGAATTTTGTCATTCCAACAATCTCATCAGTAATAGGAGAGGTATGAAATACCCTGAGTCTGCACTGAAGGATTGCTGCTGTAAAGCCACAGCTCCTCAAAACACCCCTACCCATCCCCTGAACTCCTGCAGGACTAAGTCCATAATTTAGTACAACTCTAAAATATCGCTTTGATCAACCAACATGCCCTGGAGATGTCTTCTCTCAAACAGGCATGTTGAACTGCTTAAACCTGACCTGCAGGTGACTGCAAAAATGCACCTCAGAACTACTGATTTATGGAGCTGACTGAAGAACTACTTCCCTTCTAATACAACAGGCAATCACGACTCTGGAGATACATGCTCTGAGGAAACCATTCCCAAATAGGTAAGTATGTCACACACACCTCCTCCAGTCCAATAGTTTGTGGTTCCCACTGGCCCTTACTTTATTTGGGACCCACAAGTGCAATGTGTAAACACACTTGATAGGCTAATGATAGGTTAATTTCCTACCCCTGGGATGTCCCAAACTATTTGATGGGAAAGACCAAATTCAGCTGGATGACTTGCAAGTATCCTATTATGAATGTATTTAAAAATGGCAAGATTCAGAAATGGACATCCATAATGCAGCCTAGGACAACAAATCACCTTCTGTCACATAATGAAGGTAAATCAACTCGGGTTCTGTGGGACTGAGGGTGGCAGCAAGTTTTTAAACATAGATATTTGCATGATGTCTATACAGAGCCTATGCTTTGTGCCTGTTAATAAATGTGTCCTTGTAAAATCCCTGTTAAGTAGAAAAGTAGTGTTATCCTGATTTTTCACAGATGGAAAATGGAGACACAGAGAAATTAAAGGGGAGAGGCTGTCTCTAGGGTACGCATGACGTAAACCAGCCAAATCTTTATAGGTCAAAACTGCCACTTTGAATTGCACCTAGCAACAGATGGGAAGCCAGATTCATTCCATTATGTGTCCTTTTCAGTAAGGAGAGAGAAAATAACCAGTGTAAAAAAAAAATATGGCTTATTTTTGCTATTATTGTTTGTTAAGGACTGCTAGAACAGAATGTGCTGTGGAGGAGATGGAGGGGAAATGGTGATTATTGCAAGGGCAACATTTACCTACAAATTTTGTAATCAAGGAATTGCTTTTCACACCAGTCTATTCCCAGCAGCTCTAAAATCTCCCAGATGAGTAAAGACATTTGGTCTCTAGCCCAGCGTTCCCTCAAAGGAAGTAAAGTAAATAGAAAGCCAGCAAAAAGGGAAAAGCCAGGCTTATCAGGCTGTTGCTGCTCTATCTCTTGCTGCCTTCCACAGTTTGCAGGGCACATGAAAACTAGAATAAATACCCAGTTACATTTTGCTTATCATCTGACACATTTCACCAAAGAAAAGGAAAGGCATCCACTGAGGGTTTTCTCTTTTTAATTCTGTCTGCTGCTGACAGAAGGGGTGCTTAGAATCAGACAGAAAAGATAAAATGGTTTTAAATATGTATATATTTAAGAGGTTATCTCAAAGGAAAAAATATTTTTCTGCTGTGGTTGGCTGCTATCTTAGCCTTGCTTTAAACATTTATCTGATGAAATCACTGCATTCCTCAAAAGAGACAGTCCATGAGTCCTCAGATTCTTACAGCTAACAAATAATTAAATAGCCCAAACCCTGCACTTTTAACAGTAAAGTGTCTGACTCATGATGCATAGTTAAAAACCCAGCAGGTTCAGCATGGCCCCCTACGTGGTGGGGTAATGCACTCTCACACAGCAGACAGCAGGCTGGGATTTTGGCCAGGCACCTCAGCTCAGGAATCCCACAGCATTTCAAGCAGTCCCTGCAAACAGGATACAGAGGGATTCACCATGGAGCCACGCTGACAGCCTGGACAAGAGGTATTAACATTGCAGAAATTAAAGCAAGATGAATTAAGGGCATCAGCTTTTCTTTGGGATTAGCTGATTTTACAGACCTTGGGAAAAGCATCAGCTTTTAAAAACTACTTCTAATTTGAGACTGCATGGTTTGAAAGCCTCTTTTTAAAGCTGTAGTGGTGACCCCAGTTCAGACAGCAACACGAATGGAAGATTATTTGCTAGTATTTATAGTTCTTTGGCATCCAGGTGTCTCAGAGCATTTTAGAGACACTTGTGAGAGGAATTTCTAGAAACTGTAAATCATATGGGCGATGGCAAACAAGAAACAAACAGGTACAGAGGGTTAAATGACTTCCATGAGGTTGGTTGAACATCTGAAAACCTAAGTCAAGTCCTTTACACTCCACTTCTATGTGGTTTTATTTCATAGCAATTGAAAACTCCTGTCCTGCTGTTATTGTTTCACTGATGTTTTTATTTTAGCATTTTGTATAGTATAACCTATCAAAGTGTAAAATTCTAAGAGGAGTCACAAGTAATTTGATCATTTCTACATGTACCCAAAATTAGGAGAGAAATTACTTTAAAAATAATTAAATTAGATCAATTCAATCTGGAACAAGTCATGTAGGAGAGGAAAAGTATAACTTGCTCTCCCTTTACAAACATTCTGAGCAATAAATTACGGATAGCTGTCAGACTAGTGGAAAACCCAAAGGATCACCTCAAAATGACCACAATCACATTTTCTATCCAAAGAAACCTGTAATTTCAACCTCAATGTTTGTAAATACAAATTATCACATTAATAAATGTGAAGGTCTGCATGTGTTAAAAACACCAACTGCTGATTTGAAGACCTAGTAATCTTCCACAGTACCTCTTTTCCCTGACAGTGTGAAAAGAGGTGGCTGGTACAACAGCTGCAACTTCAATTACCTGTGAGGACATAATTCTAGATGCACGTTGTCTTCAGAGTGAAAAACATAACCCATTTCTTATGCCCCAACCAATCCTGGATTTAACATGATGAGAAAACTTAAATATCTGCAAGCTGATGTGAGTGAGATACAAGGTCAGGTATCCTTCAGGAATGGAAGGAGGGGGAAAGAGGAAGGGAGGAGAGGAAGATCTTGAACTAGATTAATTTAATTAAGGATAACCTACCACCATGCAGTTGATGGAGGTGAGCACTGTTAAGCCTCCATAAGAACAGAAAAGTCTTGAAGTCAGAGATCATAGTTTATCTGAAATGGCAGAAAACCTGCCTGCCTGCCCTAGAAGAGGCTTGGCCAAATCCAATTTGATTTCCTAACATGTGCTACAGAGAACCATACAAATTAATTAAAAGGTAATGAAGGAAATGATGCCTTAGATTGTATTGAGATCTCTTGTATCCATTATCACTTCAGTGTAGCAGCCAGGAAGGGATCTGCAGGAAAACATAGAAGAGAAATTGGGGAAAATTTCTCACAGCATCTGGACTTTTCAAGTGACTGGCCCAACTCTGCTACATCTCACCATGTGGAAACGATCTAGCACCTTCCCATGTGCCTTTGCCTTGCTTCCCTATGAGTAGCAGCAACAATCTGAGGGATGGGGGTGAGCAAGGGAAATTGATGTTGACAGAAGGTCCAAAAAGGGCAATTCATGCCTTGAACACAACTAGTTCAGTGGTTAAATGGGGTAAGATGTACCACCCAGGATGTAAAAGGAGGATACTATGCTCTGTACTTCAGACAGGCCAACAGTTCACTGCCAACCTGAAGACTGATGATTATTAAGAAGAAAAGCTACAACTGTTGACATTATTCATATCCAAGCTGCACTTGTTCCAAGATTAAAAAGAAAATCTCTTGCTGCAAAATGTTCATTATCACAGATATATGATGTGGCAATAGCACAGGAGTGGAGTTTATAATCCTGCTTCTGTAGATCAGCCCAGCCAGGGCTCCACACAGCTCCAACCTGCTTGGGAGGAGCTGAAGATGAGCCATGCAGCTGAAGAGTGTACAAAGCAGATCTGTATCAGCTTTCCTTTCCCAAAAGCATCCTCTCTGGGACAAAACATGAAAAGCACTTGTACAACATAGAGACAGGTAGTTCTGGATATTCACAAGGCCGAAAATCATCCCTATTTTGAGTATATCTCCATAATAGTAATTCTAAATGCATCGTGGCCATCACAGTATACATCTTCTGACTCACTTTAATTTTGAATACAACTCACTTAACAAGAATTAACCTAAAAACAATGACTTCAGGTTGATTTGAATGGTTCTGATCCATCTGCAGTGCTGGAAAGTTATTCAAAATTATTATTATTCTACATATCTTGAAGCACTTAATGCAAAAGTTTTATAGTTCAAGTCTATAAATTGTTAATCCCAAACAAATTTTTCATCATTCTTCCCTTGTAAAACCTCTCCTTACTTGCAGCTAATTAAAAAGCAGGGTCCCAAATTGCCTGCTCTTGTAATATCATCCTAGGAGGAAAAAAATTGTAAAATTATAAAATTGCTCCAACACTTTCGGAAATTACCTTTTTAAATGCTGCCCCTGAGTGCAAACATGGACAGAACAGAAATAAAGTCAAGTTAAAACAGACATGCCAGGTGACCAAGAAATAAGCTCTCCTATGTAAACATATAATGGAGAGAATTTAACACCTGGAGATCACAGTAAAAAGCCTAAGAGAGGTAGAATATAGTCAATGATTCCCAGAATTTGGGCCAAAGAAAGAATGCAACATTTGTTTCCCTGGCGAACAGGTTCTGGAGTTGTCCCTACTTCAGTCCGTTAAAAAACTTGCAATAAAAATACATTTTATACCTTAAAGCTTAAAAGAATCTATGCAAGAGTGGACTTTTTCCATGTTTACTCTTATGTAATCAAGTGAAAAATTTCATTTCACTGAAGTTTACTCTGCATGATTTCATCAATGCACAGTAGTAGCAAGTAACTTAAGCATTTGTGTTCTCAGATCTTAATCTTTACGATGTTTTTAAATCCGCCACTTTCCTACTTGGAGAGTAACTAACAACAGAGTGCATTCATTCCATCCTTTCCCAACCAAGCAAAACACTCACTGGGATTTCC
>VZTT01026399.1:78873-95543 GCA_013400855.1 Buphagus erythrorhynchus | reverse complement strand
TTTTTTTTTTTTTGGTCTGCGTTTTAATATGTGCAACACCCACCCACAACTTAGCACAGAAAAGCAACAAAAATCTGTGCTCTCCCATTAGCCTGGCTCAGCAGGAGCTGGCCCAGGGCAGCTGTTTTGCATGGTGAACTTGAATGGGAAGACCTAGAGGAAAAGAATAGAAGATGATGAAGGAGAGAAAGGAGAGAATAACAAGGGAACAAACAGATATTCCCTGTCANCAAAAAGTCTTTGTTCAAGGAAGACAAAATGGTTATCAATAATAACAGTGACACTATAAAGGCACTGCCATGGAAAGCTGGGTCAGATGAAACCACCTACAAGTTTATAATTCCTTATTAGCAAGGTTATACTGGTCATGGGATATGGTCAAGAACCAAGTCCAGAAAGAACTTTTTTAAGCAAAGTACAATAGTCAGGGATAAGTACTTCCATATTTAAAACAACTAGGGAACTTCACTGTTAAAAGCGTGTAGATTAGGCACATAATTCTATCACTGAAGTTGGAAATACAACTGCCCTTGACTGCAACCAATGGGAGCAGACTATATTGACAGTTTTGAAAATGTAATCCTACATATACAGGGATTAAGAACAATTTCTGAATCCCTGGGAGAGAATCTCTAATAAAAACATGATCAGAAGTCATGAAAATTACCACCTCACATGGACCCCCAAAATTTGCTGCACTGTGGTTCATTATGAACTGAGTATGATCATGACAAGCAAGCTTTTGATACTCTTTCATTATCCTATTAGAGAAAACAAAAGATTAAACTGTTATAAATAGGAGCCACATTCAGTTTGAAAGCTCCAGTTTCATTTACTGATTTCAACAACAACAAAATCTTTGCAACAAGAAAACTGTGCCACTATTGGGACCTTCTAGACCTGCATGGACTCACCTTTCTATGCATTTATTGTCAATTCACTGTTAACTACGCTGCTAGCTTATGAACCTTTCCAGAAGGAAATGGATAAGAAAGATGGGGCTAGTACAAATTGGTTAAGAGAGTCACTAAGGAAAGGGACTTTTGGAATTAATAAATCTTTTTCATAAGATATAGTGTCTAGAAAGTGGCTGTGGATTTGCATCAGAGGAGAGATCAACTCTCTCTGAAACAAAAGCACATAACCTGTCAAGAGGAGGAACAGGGAAACTGCTGTGTGATAAATGATTCTGAGATTGTCAGATCTGGGTCAAGATATTAAATCAGAGCAGAAGTAGTTACTTTTATTAAACATGACACATTAACAAAACTAAAGACCAACAATGTCTCAACAGCCATGGCACTGGTAGAGAAAGCTGTAGCAACATCAACCTCTCTGTATTTAGAGCAGCAATATGTTTGTCTTGTGAATGGGCATTAAAGGACACATCTCTCCAAGGCACTGGCTTCAAAGGGGCTTGAAAAAACTAAGCAGTAAGATGTGTCACTGCTTAGCTATCATATGGCAATAATCTTCTGAAACCTTGACAATTCCTAGCAAAATCAAGGTTCAGCCAAGCATTTGGTCCACGACAGTCACTATGTGATCTTCTCTTAACCAAGGATTCAGGAAGGGCCTGTTGAGAAACCTCCCATCAGTGACAGATTTAAAACAGACTCCATGCTGTGTATTTTACACATTTGAATTTGCCAATATAAATGGACACATTATGCAATGTAGGAAACTTCATGCACTGGAATTTTATAATAATTCCTACCCTGGCTACAAGAAGGACATTTTATGCAACTCAGTGACTAAAGCAGACTGAAGAGAAAACTAAAGCTCTGAAGAAGGAAAATGCAAGACAGTTGTTCACAAAGTGATGATAGGTGGGGAAAAACAGGTTTATACAAGCAGTGATTAAGATGATCTGTTCATCTTGACAGTAGATGTTTTATCTGTAAACTGTTCCACAAAAGTCAGTGAAGATACTGCCTACAGAACATAGGTTGGAGCAAAATCCAGCTCTTTAAGAGTTAATGTAATTCTAGTAGAATAAAGCAAATTCTGCTTCTGACCCTGTCCATGATATATCAGTCTTCATCACTGTGAAGTGGCCTGACCTCTTCCTCCAAGCAGAATGATGAAAGACAGCTACTAAAGCTACCAACTTTCAGATCTTGGCTTCTAGAAAAGAGGCAGTTTCCCCTCTTTCTGAGTAAGAAAACACAGAAAAGAATTACCAGAA
This sequence comes from Buphagus erythrorhynchus, assembly GCA_013400855.1. Lineage (NCBI taxonomy): Eukaryota > Metazoa > Chordata > Aves > Passeriformes > Sturnidae > Buphagus > Buphagus erythrorhynchus. The sequence goes on along the minus strand of VZTT01026399.1, from coordinate 93,355 downwards.
AAGGTCACACTCAGCCACATCTGTGAAAGGGTTCAAAGGCTTTTTCATACCTGGATAGCATTGGGAAAGGCTCATCAGGAGAGCCACAGCACTGTACAGTGCCACTGAACAGCTTCCAGCCTTCAGTTTGCTGCTGAAAAACTGGGACAATAAATGGTGAAAGAAAACACATCAGGAGCAGTCCTATTTCTCTTTCCATTCTCTCTCTCTGACAGTTATTTATAGGTGGGGTCCTGAAAGGGTTCCTTTGCACTTCCAGTACACACACTTACATGTGTTTCTCTCCTGTCTCAATTTAGTTTCAAATAATACCCAAATAAGCCCATCAGCCTTTGGGAAGGATGACAAAGAGACTGTTTATCAACTAACAGAGTCACATAATGACATTTGCAGCACATACTCTTAAACCTGTGCTTTCAGGTAGTGTCTTGGACCCTTTCTCCTATAGATTGTAATGCTAATATAAAACATATCCCTTGAAGGAGGAGAAAAAATGGTTACAACAGAAAGAAAATGCAAGCACATTTTTGTCTTCTAAAGTAAGGCCAGGGAAGATGTGAGCTAGAAGTGAAATACATATGGAGGTTCCTCAAGTAAAAATTACTTGTATAACTGAAAAGAGAACAAAAACTGAGTAAGGGATTGATAAGAAACTACTAGTTCTTTAATATTCTGTCATCTCTTCCTTATTTGTTTACCTCAGAATAAGAAATGTGTTATACTGTTTATGTGGATTTCTTTTCCTGAGATTATATTCAGCTCTGGAAAAGATGAAGAAAACAATGAAGTTTTCTCCAGTCTAATATTTCTGCTCAATAATTAATGGAAGAAAGTGAAGTCTGGAAATAAATAAAGTATGAAATCAAAACCCAGTCTTTATCCAGTCTGGGGTTGTTATCTAAAGTTGTTCATAAGACAGCATGGTTTGCATTAACGAGCTACTGTTTCAAGCTCAGTGTTTACAAATCACTACAGTACCACAGAAATCTTTCAGTATTAAATACACAATTCTGACTCTTGATTCCAAGACTCTTCCCAACTGTGTATGCTCATCAATGCATTCCATGGCAGAGTTCCTTTTGAACTAGCTCAGTACACAGATGTTATTACAACGTACATGAACGTAATGACAGTAACAGTGAATTGAAATTTGCATCAAATGCAATCTCATTAATTGATCAGATCCAATTTGACAATGTATATGCATTATAAAAAGTATTGTAGTAGATGACAGCAAGATTCTAACTTGGTTAATTTTCTAGAAAATATCATTCCAGCTTACTACTTCATCTTGATTTTATACATCATAATTTTAAAAACACGTGAAAGAATTTTAATCAAAGAAACAGAAAACCTGAGTGTTGTCGTAAATTAATGAAACCTCAAAAGAGTGCTTTAGATTTCTACTTACTTGCTTCCCCAATCACTCAGTCAGGACACCAGAGATCCAGATGGACAGAGATGACAGAGTGACAGCCTGCCATCCTTGGGCTATCAAAAAAGCAGGTTCAGCATGCCCAACCACAACCCTCTAAACTCACTTGAAGAGTGTTCAACAGAAGAGGGTTGGGTTTGGCTCCTGCAGCCAGTGCAGCATCTTTGCCACATCTTTGTAAGGCAAAATAAATGCTTGTGCAAGAAGAATTATACTCAGGTCTTAATGCCTACTTGCTACACCCATCCAATGGGAAAATACCAGTACTCTACAGCAGCTTGGGTTGTATTTACTGAAATGACTGGATTCAAGTCAATGGGACAATGCCCACCATCATGAAATCCTGATTTATTTTCCTTTTTTAAATCAAGCACCAGTGAAAGAACATACTTCAGACTCCTTTTTGACACTGCTGGGAAGCAGGTGAGCTGGGAGCATTGTGTCACCTCACAGAGAGGAACCCAAGACAAAATACTGGCTTTCAACATCTTTTATCTTTTAAAACAATTCAGAGGAAACCTTACACCTGTGAATAACAAAACCACTACCAATTACACAGTCTGCATTTTCACCTGCTGACCTGTATTGTACAGACTTCAGTCCCTGAACAATTCTTTCTAATCCAAGTCACTGTTTTGTTTTGTACAGCTACACAGATGTGATCACTGTATGTGAATACCTCTCCAGAAGTCCATCCATTGCAGAATGAGATAGTCTTTAAAATAAATTATTTCTGAATATGCAGTAATGGCTCAGAATTGATTACAGATTAAGTTAATATCTTTAAGATGAATTGAAGGCTTCTTATTAATATAACAGACTATGGATCATATCCTGAGGGTGCTCAAACCAGGCCCACCTATTTTATTAAGAGCCTAAACACATGACTTGCTTTTTAAAAGTGCTGAACCTTTAGCAACTTGCAATGATTTCAAAGTTCAAGATCTTTGAAAAACAGTAAGGTATATAATTTAAACATCTGAACACAAGCTTACTGGAATTTGCAAGGAAAATTCTAATAAATACCTATGTAATTAATTTGCAGACCTTGGGCAGTACCACTGGAAGAATCTTACTACAGATGCTTCATTTACATACTGCTGGCTGTAATCCACTGTGGTATTTTAATGCACAAAGATAAACACAAACACTTGTCCCAACACACTTGATTATCGTCTCAAATTCACAATTCTGATATCCTTATGCACTCTCTCAGCCCACAGCCAGGTAATGCCATGGAGCTCAAACCTCTTACACTGAGATTTAAGGTAGATTATTTTGCTGGGCTTTCACTCTTGTGCCTCAGCTGATGCAAGGTCATTTATTAAGCTTTAATAAACTGATTACAAGTCTGAGTCCTACGTTTCTCCTGAAGATACCGGCAGTTGCTGAGAGTCATGGAGTTACAATCACTTAAGTTACCACTTACCAATCATTCTGTGTGGATACTTATATAAAGCATCCCTAGAGGTGGGTTTAAATCAATTTAACTTCCAATTAGTCATTCCCCACTCAGTTGTGTCTGTACCATATACAATGTAATTTCAAACTGCATCGTTGAACACCATGCAGCCGCCTTTAAAAAATACATCTGACTCAGATAGGTTTAATTTCCATAAGTAAACATTCAAATGCAAATTAAAGTGATGTAACTGTTTTTTAAGAAATAAACAGTTGTGCATGGAAGACTATGAATCCATTTAAACACATCTGTGTCTTTTTACTCATTCTTAAAATAAATTTTAGACTATATATAGTATGTCTGATAGTAGAGCTCTAAGATACCTGTTTCACATAGCCTTTTGTATCCTTAAGGATTATCAATGATAATAATTATCAAAGAGTCAAACGGCAGCTATACACATTATTCTTTACATGATATTTTATATACAACTTTATAGGCAAACCTTCATTATACTGATATAGGAGATGAAAGCTAATCTAGCAGGAAATGTTGAATTAAATTTAAATATCCTTCAGGAACTGCTTATTAGTGAATTGCTTTGTTTGTATATAACATGCCATTCCCTGATTTCATAGAGTCACAGAATCATTTAGGTTGGAGAAAACCTTTAATATTATCAAGTCCAACAATTAATCCAGGTGCCAAAACACCACTAAACTATGTCCCAAAGCACCAATTGTGCACATTTTTTAAATCCCTCCAGGGATAGTGATTTCATCACTTCTTTGGACTCTCTGTCCTAGTACTTGGCCCCTTTCATAAAAAAGCTTTTCCTAGTATCTAACCTATACCTCCCTTGTGCAATTTGAGGCCATTCCTCTTGTCCTTTCACTTGCTACCCAGGAGAAGGGACCAATCCCCACCTGGCCACAACCTCCTTCAGATATCTTCTTGTTAGTGGATTTACATCTATTGTTGCTCCAGAAGGAAAAAACTAAACTTAGAGAAAATGTAGGCAAATCCATGACCTTCAAAAGAAACGTGAACCTCTGCTAATTTCTTTTATTAGCTGCAAAACTAGAAACATGATGAGAATTTGGTATGAAGAACTGTCTAATGCTCATATGTAAACTATCAAAACACAGTGTCAGTGGTTCCTGGCAGCATGCCTCAACAGGATGCTGCAGTGAGTACTGGTAAGAAAAGGTCCATAAGGAAGTAGATGAAAACTGTTTTCAGTTGAGCACCTGTTTAAACAGCAACTGTTGCTTTATCAACACAAATGGCCAGAGTCAAGCTGAAGCCCTCTAGTAGCATCCAAATACTGCCAAAGGGTAAATGTCAGATTGTATTTGGTAAATTAGAAATTATTACGAAACAAAAATCATTGTCATTTAAAAACATTACTAAGGTAGAAAGGAAAAATTACAGAAGTCTGCACAAAATATAAATAATATATGCCCAATTCTTTGCAGAATCAAGGCATAAAGTTACAGATTTAGAAAGTCTTCAGATTTTATAATATTTAAACAAGGTTTTGAGCTTTTACTCTGTTGTACCTAATCCTATACCTTCAGGGGCCATAATTATGAACTGCAACTGAGTTTACCATTCGAAAATTATTTTAAATGTTAGGTAATCATTAAAGATTCTAATTCAGCAGCATGTATTTCATTATACTACTTAGATCCCGGTTGACAGGATACCAAAAAAAGACTGCCTGCTTTATGAGAAAAGCAGAACACCTCCTGAATTTTGGCAGAAGATCAGTCCAGAGTTCTTGGAGTACAAAAGTATTTGCAAAGTATCTGCAAGAATCCTGCACACAGAAGATTAAAAAGCCTCACTTTCTCAACTCTCCAGAATCCAGTAAAAAATTTGCAAGCTAGTAAAAGAGGAACCAAAATGTGTGTATTACCTAAATCATTTCTCTCTCTCCTCCAGCTCTGTGCACACTTACATCCCTTGTTTGGGTCAATATTTCATTATTCTATGAAATTAGAACCCAAAAGGCTAACGCAAAATTAAAGGAATTCTAGAATCCATGCGGAATCATCTGTGATTCCAGAACATATATTGGTGAGGATATGACACAGAGCACAGAGAAAAGGAACAGCTTTCTTTGTGCCTGCACAGCCTGTACCTGTCACTCCAGTGTGTGGAGACCTACGAAAAATGTTATTTTTACAAATTATTTAGGAGCCTTGTTTTGTCAGAGTTTGCAAAGTAGATGTCCAAAATTTCTGAACACTTAAATGCAGTTACATGGCATTAAAAAACAGAATCAGTGTGTGAGAGGAGTGCACAGGCTGCAGTGGCATCAGCAGCAGGGAGCTGTCATTCCACCCGCCTGCTGCAGAACACGTCAGGGAGTCAGGGCACGGGAAGATGAGTCCTGATGAATCTATGTAACACTTCCTTGAAGTGATGGCAAGTTAACACGCAGGTCCAATCAAAGCTTTCAGCATGTGAAAACAAAATCAAAGCAGGGCCCTTGAGGGACTAAATATAGCTCCAAATCTAAACTTTCTGAGATATGTTAAGAAAAAATGAAATGTACAAGAAATTGACTTATTTTAATACAGAGTCTAGAGCTACATCTGATCTTTGGACCTGCCTATCAAACCACATCTTAACCAACTGCCTCCAGTGGTTTAAATCATATTTTTCATTTCTCCTTAACATGGCTATTACAATAACTACCTCCAATTTAAATCTGGCAGTACAAGCCATAGCCTGGTGCTATTAAAAAAATGTATTAAACAGTATTATGTACTAGATGATGCTACACACCCAGAAAGCATTTGCTGGGAAACTGATATTTTATAGCTTTGCAAATACTGTAGCATGTGCTATGTATAGATGTATGCATTCTTGAGCTCCTAGGCAAGCACACACTCTGCCATAGATCATGTATATGTAAATGGATGAGTATCCACACTGTAAGAGAAAAGGACAATGTGTTTGATCTGTAAGCAAAATATAAACTGATCAAATCAAAGAAAAGTGAATGTAGAGAACAAATACATCAGAACTGCAGTGCAGATACATCACTTTACACTTGGAAAGCACTACATTAGGCTGCAACTTCATTTCTTAAAACAGTGAGGAACAGGTAGAAGAGCTTTGCAGCAGAACCCCAGTGTTGTCCCAGCTCTGGCTGCAGCAGAGCAGGGGGGTTGTTCCTCACCACCGAGAGCCTTCCCTCCCTTTCTCTCACAACCTGTGCCCCTGGGACCACACGCCTGCAGGCTTGGTGCTGGATTTGGTCTGGCATTTCTTCTGCCAGGCCTGCTCTGTTCTCACAGGCGCCAGACTGCTGCTGCAGCTGTGGCTGAGGTCTCAGGACATTGTGCACATATGACCAGATTGATGATAACAACTGTAGGAGGAAGGAGGAAAAGGAAGAGAAAAGAAATCAACGACTTACTGTACCAAGAAAGAACCAATTATTCAGCAAATCTGCTCTTGCTAATTCTGTCACACAACCTCATTCATTAAAGTTCCATCATTATTTGAATTAACTGTTGCTGTCACAGCAATAATATTCACAATCAGACACTCACATTCTGCAACTACATAGCTTCTATTAGACCCAATTTAGTGATGTCGCCTGCAACTAATGAACTGGTTTGTAGTTTAATTATAGTGCTTACCAGATAATTTATTAGACAGCAATAAAGTTTAGATTTACTTCTCCTGCAATGCTGCTGCATTGTTAGATGTATACATGAAGCTGCATTTTGTTCTCAATTACACGTGTATAAATCTTGAGAAACTCTACTGAAGGTAAAAGTTATTTTAAATTGACATGCAGCTACTTTGCATTTGAAAATCTGTAACAAAGCACGGTTTTATTCCATGTATGTGCATTACTTACAGCACTCCAGGTGGTCACTTTGATAATGATACAGAACATTTTTGTACTGTTGAAATAAATGCCAATCCTGTTACAGAAAGTGCTTTTATAATAAGAAATTAAATGAACTAAATATTTAGTGCAAAATGCAGCATTCAGACAATTCCTGCTATATAGTCAAAGATGATTAACTAAAAAGGAAAACTGCTGTCAAAAAGGTAAATTTAATTTGCCTCAAAATGAACTCAGTGAAATATTAGGATGCAGAAGCTACCGTATAAAAATCTGAGATCAATTGACAGAGCTCACAGTAAAAAAAGGATTGATCTTTGCAAGCAGATAAAAATAAATACAAAAAAAATCACAAGGTGAAATAATGTATTTATCATATTACAGTATTATATAGTTTAGCTCTACATAGGCCTAAAAGGCTAGATAGGACCCAAACTTCAAATTTATTAAAGCCTGAACCTGGACAAACTCAGTACTAACAGACATAACTTCTTTTTAAAAAAAAAAATTTTAATACAGCATAGTGGTGGAATGTTATAGTTGCTTTGATCACATATAAGCATATAATAATACTCTTTCACATAGCTGCCTTTTAACTAATCAGTGGGATTTAGTAATGAAGACTGTGATTCTGCTCATATCTCAGTGGTGAAAATTGAGCAGGTGAACAACTGTGAAAGCAAGGAAAATCCTACATTAGCCTTATAACCCTTCTTTAGGATATCTGGCTTGGGGAATGCCATAGAAAACTTGCTTCACTTCTCTATCAGTTCTCTTTCAGTGACATGGGGCTTTAGAAAACCAAGAGTTGAATTACATTGTGGGGAAACTTCCACTGGGGAGGCCACCTTCTATGTGATTCTTAAATAATTCTGGCCTGTTCAATGGCACACCCAGTTTTACAAAACAGATTCATATCTTAAGAGATTTTGCAAAATGTGGGCTCTGTTCCAGGGATGCAGATTATGTAAACCCAAATTACTGAACTTCCCCGTGCATATACCCCATTTACACAAGAAGATACTAATGTTTCCTTTGTCTGCTGGTAATATTTGTACATTTTAGACTGCTAATCCTTTCAATCACAATGGTTTCTTGGATCATTTCTGTAACAGATAAGCTACTAACTGATGGTGGAACAAGTAGATGCCACCAGTAGAAAAAAATCTACAGAAATAGTAAAATGAGTTGTTCTGAATGCTGCATGACATTTTTTAACATTAAGAAAACAGAATAAGGTAAACTAATTTTAAAACTAATTTTAAAACTTTTAAAAACATTACATTTTCTTTCCTGTGGTTTGATTTTAGCTCTTAACTTCAGTTTTCAATGAACAAGAGAATTTTGGCTAGAACACCCCATGAGGTCTCAAAGCCCACAGCAGTTTCCATCATATCAGTGACTTCAGCCCAAGCTGTGAAACTTTTGTCAGCAGAATGACTTTGAAGTTGCTGGATTTCTGCAAGAAGCATGGTTTTGACCTAAAACTGAAAAATTTTAGAAAGGATAAGAGGAAGAAAAATCCAAATGGCATCCAACCTGTGCCCCAGCCCTTGAAAGTTGAATTTTATTTCTCAAACATTGTTTTTCCTCTGAAACTGGCTTTCTCTTCAAACTAGAGTGCCTTCAAATGGTCTGTGTGTCTGCCCACACAGCTGGAAAAGGGCTGACTGCCAGTTTAAGGTGTTACCTCTTCACAGATTTTCATTCCACAGCATCCTGTATGTATTGAAATGGCAGTAAGGTCTTGGATAAAACAGAAGGAAAGGAAAATTATAGAAAAGAGAATTCTAAAATACTTGGGGGAGGGTGAGGAGGTGGAAGAAAGTATGTAGGTATGAACACATTCACACAAATACACAAAATCAATACAAACTAATTTACATTTCAAAGCTGTAGCTGATAGGAAACCAAGAAGATTTCTGTCCTGAGGTTTTAAGTCAACTGCTTAAAGAGCTGGGGGCTCTTTGCCAGATCTGAGTTTGTATTTCTGATATATACAAAAGCTCAGGAGCCAAACTCACTGGCACAAGAAGAAACATCTGCCACACACAAATCTTCTGTCTGCATATTCCCCTTGTCAGACTCCCTACCTTTTTATCCAAATTTCCAAAAATCTCCAATGTGAATGCCATTCCTTGATGTCATATAACAGTGAAAGAAGAATTAATAGAAGAATAATAGATGAGAAAGAAAGAGAGAAACAAGTGTGTAAGGAGGAGAATGGAACAGTTTGTTCTCACCTCTCAGTATCACTCAGCCATACATGCACACTGAAAACATGGCAAGGAGGGCACTCACAGACCACTACATATCACACTTGTCAAGAAACAGCCAAGTAGTCAAAAAAACCATGCCTCTCTTATCTGTTTTGCATTTATATATTGATCATTTATGTGAAATGACCACATTGCTTTAGTAGGCTCCAGGCACCAATGACCTGTGTCAAATCAGTTACAAAAATGCAATGATCAAGATACCACTGGTTTTTCTTGCCGCACTGAAGTCAAATTCTTGTATTTTCTTTACCTAATTCCTCCACCTCCTGCTACCTCTTCCTTTAGGCTGCCAACTTGTGGCATTTGTCACAGACAGAAAGCACACATTTGGAAATAAAATTCATGGAAAAAGCTGAATAAAGCTGAAAGAGTTGCTCCACCATATCAAAACAGTGACACCAACAAATGACATAGGACAAATTAAAAGTCCATAGAAAGAAAGCAGCATCTTCCCATCACTGCCTCATTGGCATGTCCTTTACCAAGTCTCTGAGTTCTTTCAAACCTCTCCTAGAGTGCAAGAAAGATTTGAACAATGATACTCGTCACCTTTGATGCTGCACTGAGCCCAGTTCCAATTTCCTGCGGCATTCCAGCAGACCTCAGAAATATTAATGCTTACTGCCTCAGGCTAAACTAAATTACAGAATCTCTTGGTTTCAATTTCCTATTCCACCAAAAGTCCCCAGAGCCACAGCTGTCACTGGACTCCCCAGTAGTGTCCACATGCAGGGTTAATATTAAGGGACAGTTAATACCCTTTCATTCATTTTTGACCTATCTGCATTTTAAGCTTCACATAAAGTGGCAAAACCAAGAAATACAGTCAAGTTCCACAAATTAAGTTAGAACTCGTTATCTAAAATATTTTGGTAATACAGAGACATCAATGACAAAAATATGTCAGCTTTCAAGATAAACAGGGAAAACAATTCAAGTAAGAAACTAAGATAAACTTGTGCAGCTTTGGCTTTTTTGGCACCAGTCTGTTGACACACATACAAGCTGTATTTGAGTTACTTAAATATAAGATATTGTCACATTTAATACAACATATCCATCGTTTTTGTATTTCTATTTTTTTTTTTTTTTTTTGGCCAGAACTGTTGGATATTTTGTCATCTAAAATATAAAGCTATTTAGTCATAAACACTTATAACAGCAGCAGCAAAGACCCTCTGTGGCTACTGCATAAAATCTCTCTCTTGATTTCAGCCATATTGACTTTTACTATTTTAATGATAACTGCTCTCACCAGGAGGTCACATAATAACATTTCTCAGCCGGTAGGGAGAGCACACAGCTGAACTGATACATCATCACCAATACAGTTTACTGCTTCTCTGCTTTATGCTTTAAGGAAGCATCTTCTTTCACACAGCTCTACCTCTTAAATACTGTGCAAAGATGCCACTCATTTAACTGAAAAAATATGCAGCATAAGGCAGGTCTGCACTACAAAACCACTCATTTTAATTGAAGATACTGAATACCTCTTCAGAGGTTTGGTTGTTTTAATTCAGCCCCTAGTTTTTATTTCCTTATAAAACAGACCAAGTCAAGCACAAAGCAACTATGTAGCCCATTGTATTCTGCACGTTAATTCAGGGAGTTCAATAAAAGGACTCTGGCAAGCAAATTTATCAATCATTCAGCAAATCTGGAAGACCACCACCAAAGGCAGCAGCCCTTTTCCAGTTTTTGCACACAGGTGCAATGTCATGGATCCAACAGATGTGCATGTGTTTACGAGTCATGCAAGGCAATGGCTGGACCAGTCTAAGCAAGAAGAGGACTGGGTTTGTGGTCCCAGCCTATATGCCTTTTTAATCTCATTTTTCAACAAGTATCCTTTCCTACCTCTTCTCTGAAACTCGAAGCAAACAAGTGTGCTTTTACAGCTCTTGCCTGTACCATAACCAAAATATACACCCAAAAATGCAAACCGTAACATTATGTACTACCAAGCTCTGAACAAACACAGAAACAATGACAGTACATACATAATGATTATTATTTTCTACTCATATCCTTCATACTAGACACCTGCCAAAAGTTACTTTATTTGCAAAGCTTAAAATTCTTGAAAGCCAAAAGCACTTTGGAGACTTCCTACTTCCTACTTCTCTGAGTACTGGATTACAATATGTGCATGCAACTGACTGACAAGTAAAAAAAAAAAAAAATTATTTCTGCTTGCATAAGATCAAAAGCACATACAGAAAATATTTCTGACAATATCAGGACTATTCCTGAATAACTATCCCGTGGAATTGGAATGGAAAGGGAGGGCTCCTCTTCAGCTCTTGTACAGAGGCTTGGAGGTATCCTAATCCTTCCCAGAGCAGAAGAAAGCATTAGCACTGGAAAGACCTGGCGTCAAATGCTGGCTCCGGTGATTTCAGATGAGTCAACATTTCACCCGACACTGAATGTGGGAGATTTGTTTTGTAAGCAAACATCAAGCAGCACAAAGCAACTCAAGAAATGCTGTCTCAGAATGTGACTGCTGACAATCAACCTCCTGAGCCTGTAGGACCCTCCAGAGTGGTGAAACAGATGCTGGCTGCAGCAGAATGGCATAAATGCTACAGGCTGGCTCCTGCTTCAACACAAAAAATGTCTGGGGTTTACTGCTACTCTCATTTAAAATCTTTCTGGAAAAAAGAAGTAGATTTCCCTTTAGGTGTCTTCCTTCTATATTGTGAATAGAAGCATATAAAGAGTTTTACTTATACTTTTAATTTCTAATTTTAATTTCTAATGGTCCTTCATTGCCTCTTGGATGTCAGGCACAGTACTGTGCAGTCTGCTTCAATGTGTCCAGGTTCTGCCCATCTCAGCATGCCACAGATCTCTCCCAGCTATACCTAATGCAGGGAGCAATTTATTTCAAAACAGTTTAAATTACCATACTTGTTTGTTTGTCTCCATATCCTTTACCTCTGTTCTACTCATTCCTGGTGAACTAGCTCAGCTGGTTAGAGCATGGGGCTAATAATGCCAAGGAACACATAGAACACACAAGGCAGGATTGCTAAGCTGTGACTTCAAAAGCTGACTTAATGTCCTTAAGGTACACACTGTGCATACCTAGATTTCAAAAGACTAATGTGATGGAACAAAGTTGATCATTGCAAATGCTGGAAATTATTCCATGTGAGAATATCTTGAGTAAGGTGCCAGCTAGAGTTCAGACATCATGCTGCCACAAGCCCTGGGTCAACATTTTACCTCTCTATGTGTTAGTGCAGCAACTAGCTTAAATGAATTGCATCTAAGAGGGCACACAGCTGTGTAAATCTGCACCCTCTGGGCATGGAGTGCTTTCAGCAGTAAATACCTGGAGTAAAACAGAGCTGCCCAAAGTATACAGGGGGAAATGAGCTATACCTTTGTTTGACCTGAGATACTACTCAGTGCAACTGAAGATCAGAGAGTTCAGGTTTATGCAAACAAGAAACACATTTGACTTGGAGAGCATTATTCAGATGTCATGGTACTCATTAAGTGTTAATCTACAGTAATTCTATAACAGAAGCTGGAATAACAAAAGTTTAAAAAAGGTGAGATTTAGAAAATAATTAGGCAATCTCCTTGGTTTGTTTTGCATGAACTAATTAACAATAATTACAATCTGCACTAATGAGGTTGGTGTTACCTAAGTGTAAGCATCAAAAAAACAACCTCCTAAGCAATTCCCTGTCTTAACATTAGGTCTTCCTCAAACTTAAAGATACATTCCATACCAATTTATTTTAATTACCCAACAGCAACAGGGGAGAAAACCACTCACATCTTAGTCATTTAAGTCCAAATTTCACAAGTACATGGATGAGTTACAAAGACTTCTGTAACACAGCTCAGGATGGAAATTCTGAGAAGCTGTTGAATCTAATGATGCAACAGAGAGATTAAATTTACCTCTCAAACCATTCAAATCTGGACAGAGACAGATGGAGGAAGTATAAAAAATGTTGGTATTTCAGGGGAAAAAATTTAAATAGTGAAAACATGATTACAATATCAATTTAGAAAATATAAAATCTACTGAAGTCTGACTTCCTTAGTCCACAGAGGTCTCAAATGCAACTGCTGAAGGATTGATGCTACAATTTAATTGTGCAGATATTCTGAATTCATATACATACAAATGTTTCTACCCAGCTGCTCTGTACCCCATGAAAAAAGAGATGAGCTTCATTGTCCATCCACAGGACCTGGCTCGAAATCCTGGCTCCAAGTGCTGGCTCCAATTCCACTCCTTTCTGAGACTCTGGGAAAACAATTTAACTCCTAATGGCCCAGTACTAATGCTGACTAATCCTGCACAAACCCTCTGATCTATCAGGATTCAACTCATGAATTATTTTGGAGCATGCAAGTTAACCTGATACTACTTTCCACTCATCCACTGGGATTGCAAAAAATTCACTAAACAGTCTCCTGTCTCCTCCATGAGCAAGTCTTGAGCAGGCACAGAGTCACAGCCCCAGCTCTACCCAACAGCCCTTCCCCTGTCCTTGGAAAGTCTTGGAACCCACCAGACAGCATATTGCCCTGGCTGCTCCATCACCCAGGCACAAGTCTGGGCAAACCAGAAGCTGGAGCCAACTGCAGCTGACCACAGCATGAAACTGTGGTCAGATAACTGGCCCCTGTCTTGGTCAAATATTGTTGTCTCAATCTCCCTGCTTTACTAAAATTACTTTGCTTCATCCTCTGGACAGCCATGATCTGTGTTATTTAATGAATGGGAACTACACATCCTAGTCTACAAGTCTGTAACACTACCCTGGTTCTTGTCACTGCATTCAAAGTGATACGGAGCCAAGAAAATTCAGCAAAATTCTTCTCCCATCTCCCTTCTTTGTCAGCTACTCCGAATATTAGCTCTGCAGGAGTTCATATAGAAAACACACACACACAAGTTAAAAACCTGTGCTTTTACCTTCTGCTTGAATTTGTCATGCTTCGGTTTTCAGCCAAATGTTCTTAACATGTCTTTGACAACGGGATTGAAGATCCCTCTACTCTCAAAAATTATTCCCTGTGTGGGTAATTACAGTTGTCACACCATTCAAAAACCTTCTAAATGCTCACTTCTACCATAATAATTTAACAAATAAAACTAGTCAGGTTTTTCTTTTTCAAAGTAGGTGTTTGTAGACAAAAATTGGCTTCTCCATATTAAAAACAGAGGAAAAAATCCCAATATTTTGGAAGAGAGGTTGGGAGATTTTGTCACTTACTTTCACAGAACTTATGGTCTCATTTTTTTCTTTTCTCTGTAGTTGGGTTTTTTCCTTCTTTTTCCCAGGTTCTGTCATTTCTTGTAGTCAAATCAAAAAGTAGGAGGTAGACAGATGAAAATGGCATTTAAAATTCAAACACTTAATTACAAATCCACAAAATTTAAAACTTTCTCTTGAAATTTTCAAACTTTTAATAGTACAAAAACACAAAGCATGAAAGCGTTGCTTTTCTTTTTT